>CP092095.1:2422228-2602228 GCA_029203775.1 Neoneuromus ignobilis | reverse complement strand
TCTTGAAAATCTTATCCAGAAAATATTCAACCAATTGATAGTTTCTTCATCAGTATTTTTTGTTCTTTTCAAAATTGTCTGCTCCAGAAGTTTGGTTGAATAGAAGTCTTCATTTTTTATTTCATGTACTAAAAATTCATTATGTTTGCGACATTTTTGTATTAATTTGTAATAATCCTGGAGAATATACAGCAAATTAGTTTTTCGAATCACAGTTTTTACAACTCCAAAATCGCGATCGTTTGGCAAGAATGAATGTCCTGACAATAAAAATGTATGGTCAATAATATCTATATTATTGTCGCTAGACTGGACAATTTTCATCCACATTAAGGTCTACTTTATGTTTCTATTTTGGCCAGTGCACATATCACTATAATCGATAATGTGTTTTTGAGTTGTCACATTTTGTAGGTGCCTTAAACAGCGAGAAGCTAATTCTTGTGATTCTCTGGATGCAATTGTTTCATCCCAAGTGTACATATGAACTCCATCGTTATGTAAATTGTGGAAACCTTGATTCAAACATACATGTTTCGTTTATAATATGCAATAGAAACTGTTAGTTTAGGGCAGTGATAGCGAAGCTTTTGAGCTCGGTGTGTCAAAATTTTGAAAAACCCTAACGTAACTCTGGTGCCGTGTCATATAGAAATATTCATAATTTTTTGATATTTGTAATCATAATAAAAAAATATATATATTTTTAAGAAGACCGAGGCGTCCAAAAAGAAGCCTGCAAAATTCACTTCGACCCCAACGACAAATCCGTGGGGCAACAAACATCAACCAGCAAGCACTACATCAGCGGCGAACTTTCCGCCACTACAACCCACTCGGGCTGCGACGCCCCCAGTCCAACCCGTTTCAACTACCGGCACAACCACCTCTAACTCGCCAGCACTTGCTCCGCAGCAGCCAAGCGGCGTACAAACTCCTGCGAGCATGCTTCAGGAGATCACCGATATTTTTAGGGAAATCGACCTCCCCGGCCTCCTGGCTCAAGCCAGGCGATTGAAGGAGGCCCTCTCTGGATGCTCCACACCAGGCGAGCAGATCATCGCCTCTCAGAGGATCCTTTGCCCGTAACTTCAATGGCAGGTAAGCTGAGAATCCTAAACTATAACTTCCGCGGTGGTCTACATCAAACCCATGATGAGCTGCATCAAGTCCTGATTAATCACAGGATCGACGTTGCAGCCATCACTGAAACCTTCCTAAAACCTCATAAAAAATTCAGAGTATCAGGCTATACAGTCTATCGTCATGACCGAATCGGTCTAGGTGTAGGAGGCGTGGCTCTTGCAGTCAACAACCTCCTCCCCCATAGCATTCTCCCCGAACTGGACAACGCAATAGAACACGTCTCTATCCATGTCCAGGGTGATCTCCCATTGGTGATCACTTCTGCCTATATTCCAAACAATCATTCATGCACTTTTGATACAATCTCACACTTAACCAAACGGCATTCACGGACGATCACCATTGGTAATTTTAACGCAAAGGACCCGAGTTGGCATTGCACATCCCAAAATACAAACGGTGGCTTTCTCGTCCAGCTTACGGAAAACCCCCAATATGACATTCTTTTTCCGGATGAATACACTTTTTATCCGGACGCAGGCACTCAACTATCTGTTCTTGACATTGCGATCACTCGCAATATCGATGTCAGTGCTTCATCTGTTCGATTGATCGACTCACTCGACTCGGACCACTGCCCCACAATCACTACCATAAAATTCAATTCCACTTCAAAACCCAACTTTTCGATCCTTGACTTCTCAAATGCGGACTGGAAGTCTTTCAAGTCGTCTATTAATGATATGATCGATATTCCTTTCAGTTTGAGATCCCCGAATGACATTGATAACGAAATAAATAACTTCATTCTAGCAGTTCAGTCTGCTGCAAAGAAATTCATTCCTACTAGGAAAATTTTCGTAAACAAATCAACCCTCCCAAAGAGTATTATCGATACCATCAGACTTAAAAACTGTTTCCGGAAACGCTGGTAGAGAACGGGAAACCCTCTCTTCAGAGTGGAAAGAAATAAGTTAATCAGATTGATTCGCGTACAAATTAGCGAACACCGCAAATCAAACTACAACGAAAAAATCGCGAGGGCGGTCTCGGATGATCGAAATGCCATCTGGCAATTCGCTCGTTCGCTCCGCCCACGGGGCAGGCGCAATTTACCCGTGCTTCTTGATGACGACGATTGCCTAATTGTCGATCAACAAGAAAAAATCAACCTCATAGCCAGAACCTTTCTTAAATCACATAAAATCGGTGATTCTCTACCTAAACCTCAGAACTTCGATGGTGTTTTTTTTCTCGCGCAGCATCTAAAATCACTACCTCCCTCTGACTCGGACTTACCGGTCATTACAGCTGCAGAAATTCATAACATCATAAAAAAAAAATAAAAGACAGATCCGCCCCCGGCCCTGATGGTATCAGCAATACCCATCTCAAACATCTTCCGCGCAAAGCTGTTGCAACCCTTTGTGTTTTAATTAATAGCTCTATAAGACTGAACTACTTTCCCACTGCTTGGAGAACTAGTTCGGTCACTCCACTACCAAAATAAGGAAAGCCACCAACTCGACCCTCTAGTTATCGTCCGATCAGTCTTCTTCCGACTTTAAGTAAGGTTTACGAACGCGTCATTCAAACGCGTCTCGTGGACCATCTTAAGAGCTCGGATATTATTCCCCCAAAACAGTTTGGTTTTAGAGCCACAAACACTCTACCAGTTATACAGACTCACAAACAAAATTAAAAACAACCTAGCTCGCAGTAGATCCTCTGTTGTCGCGTCACTCGATATCGAAAAAGCTTTTGATTCCGTGTGGCACGACGCGCTGATCTACAAATTGCACGCTACCAACACCCCACTATATCTTACAAAGCTGATCCAGAGTTACTTTTCGGATCGGCTTTTCTATGTTGTCTTCCAAGGGACAAAGTCTCAAACTCACACCGTTCCGGCTGGAGTTCCCCAGAGATCGGTGCTTGGTCCAGTTCTGTATAACATATTTACCCACGATCTTCCAAAACTACAGCCAGGCGTTTATCTTGCACTTTACGCAGACGACGCCTGCATCGTCACCTCTTTGACGAGCAATTTTCCAATCCCCTCTCGTTTTCAAAATCTCTATCGATTCTCAATAGGTATTATACCAAGAACCGAATAAAAATCAACCACACTAAAACAGCAGTCGCCTGTTTTACCCAAAAAAGGTCACCCCCTTTTCATACTACCGTTTTCAACAACACACACATTAAACTTGACACGCAAATATCATATCTAGGCCTGGTACTCGATTGGAAACTGTCTTTTCGGCCAATCCTAACTGATCAATTGCGTAAGGCTCAATCGGCATTAATGGCTCTCCGTCCCCTACTTCTTTCGGAACTCCCAACCAAAAACAAAATTCACATATACAAAGCATCCATCAAATCTGTCCTCACATATAGTGTGCAGGTCTGGTGTACTATCTCACCTTCAGCATTCAAAAAACTCAAGATTTTTCAGAATAAGGTTCTTCGCCTTATTCTCCACCTTCCGAGGCATATCCCCATAACAACCCTTCACTTTCAAGCTGATCTTGAGATGATCGACGACTTCATCACGCGAATCACCACGAGGTTTATCCTTCAGGCCCAACAACATCCTAACCAGAAAATCCAAGAGTCACATACCCATCCCAAACTTCTCAGCAAACAGGCAAAAACAGTCGTGTACCCGTACATGACTGCCTTCTACCAGCCTAACAAACTCAGATCTGCAACTTCGGTCGCGCCGGGCTCAGACACCCGACCTCCAAATCCAGCAAACGAATCGGCATCAAACCAACACTTCACTTTCAACTGTGATAAGTATATAGTGCAGTGTATTTGTTTCCGAATTCCTCGGTGATGAAAACATACCACCTGTGCTCCAATAAACTTAAATTATATCCAAAAGCGACTTACCACATCATAACAAGACATTTCACTAGTTAAGTTAGATTAAATTAGTTTAAGTTAGTTTAAGAAAAATCAGGAACAAACGGGTTTTTTGAAAATTTTCCCGTAAGAAACCTTCACAAACAAACAAAACTCTCACGAACACAAACACCTGCACTCACCTACACATATTGGTACAAAATCTTAACAGATTACACACCACACCAAATTATATCTATACTAAGAAAAATGTATGCCAACTCAGTACTAAGAAAAATGTATGCTTTATCAATAAAGTTTTATTTATTTATTTATTACCGAATCATCAGTCAGTGTTCTCGTCGTCGCAAGACGAGACATTGGTCTCAACCAACAACAGTCAATACATCACTGAACTCTGTCATCACTCTACCAGTATCACTGGACAGTGACTGACATAAAATCGACATACAACACGAGACACGAGTCTCAACGATAATCATCTCTGTACACATCTCTGTACAGTACTTCTCTCCATCATTGTACAATCACGTTATCCGTAATTAAATACTCTAGTCATATTAACTGTGTATTTTGTTTCAACCGGAGATACCGAATCACCAAATATGTATATATATATATACATATATATATATATATATATATTTGTATATATATATATATATATATATTTGTATATATATATATATATATATATATATATGTATATATATATATATATATATATATATATGTATATATATATATATATATATATATATTATATATATGTATATATATATATATATATATATATATATATATATATATTATATATATATGTATATATATATATATACATATTTTTATATATATATATATATATATATAAACACAGTGCCCTGCAAATGTTAGTTAAAATAAAAAAATAACATAAAAAATAAATATATTGTGCGAAAAAAAAATATGTGAACTTATATACACATGCCAGAAGTGAAACTTCTTTTCAGTAAAGTAATAAAAAGGTACACGAATAAGCGTATACCGAAAACTCGTAAATGAACAAATTCATCAGGATAAAGCAAGTAACAAAATGAAGAAATGTAGTAGGGAGAGAAGCGGTAAATACACGGGATAAAAATTTAAGTAGAAAATGATCAATGTTTTAAATAAATTAATTTTTTACAATTATTTCATATTAACACATCGTATGCGGACAACGTGTCTCGACGTCTTTTGCACTCTAGTAATAGTATGCGAAAGATGTCTTCACGACGTTGCCCGCATACAATGTGTTAAGTAAGATTAATATTTATTTTCAAATTAAAACTTTTATAAAATTATGAATTATGAAAATTTATCGTTTTCGTTTGGAATTTCTTCGATTTCCATTGCTTTCTCCGGGTGTGACTGAGTAGATATAAACGATACAATTGGTTTTTGATAAGAAAATTTTTTGCGTAATAGACTTTACCATCTTAAAGCCTATTAAAAACAATTTGTTTAATTATTATTATATTACTATTGTATAATATATAATATACAATTAGATCAATGTTTTGAAAATAAAACAATTAAAGGAAATACTCACAAATAATATATAACTGGAATAAATAGTATCTATTTAAATATTATTTATAGAAAATTGATAATTTTATAACATCATATAAAATTTAATAAATCTTCAAAATTACACCTGAGAACAAAGAATTCATAATAATTTTAATGTAACATTTTTTGATAGAAGTGTAGAATAATTTAATCCTAATTATAAATAAAATTATTGCGAGAAATTGTTATAAATAAACAATAGATAACCTCAAAATTGTATAAGTTTCGATAATTTTTAAATATCACGTGTTTTCAATAATATTTCTTTTATTTGATAAATAGATTAATTGTATATACATAATGTTATAAAATACTATATCTCTATATTTTGGTATACGTGCTAACAACCTCAATTTCTTGTTGATTTGATCATTTTTTAAATACCACGTGGATATAATGTAGTCTTATTTGTACGATTATTTAGCTTAATATTATAATATGAGAATATATGAATTTACACAAATGAATTTTAACCTCAATACCACAATAATTTAAAGTGTTCAATAATCACTTATTGTTCACTTATTATTTATAATTATATAATCTATAATTATATCGGCGTCGCCATCGAAATGCATCAGCCGATATAATTATAGATTATATAATTATAAATAATAAGTGAACAATAAGTGATTATTGAACACTTTAAATTATTGTGGTGTTGGGGTTGAAATTCATTTGTATAAAGTGAATCAGTCACATCTCCAAAACAACAAATAAATATATGAATTAATATACTTACCAAAAATATCAATGTTATCACACTGAATAACACTCTTATTTAAGCACAATTCACAGACTAATTGTAAATAATAATTACTAACAGAACAGTGAAAAAATATAGTAAATACGTTCTGCCTAGTGCTCAATCATATTAAACCGACGCGCATGCTTGATGGGCTTCACTACCCCTCTACTCTATGCTCTATGAATACTATGAATACTAAATTTCCGCTATATATAATTCTCTATACGTAACTTCCGCTGCATATAAAAAATTTACCCCAACGCCGCTAAAGAAGTTTCACTTCAAAAATATTTCCAAATAAAATACTATTTGTTAAACCCTAATTAATAATAATAATTTTGCTAAAGAATTAACAATCACATTTCAAACGAATCATAAAACACAAAATCTACTTTTAGATCTAGTCAAAAGTTAGTTGTAAATTACAAAGAAAATGATGTAAAAATCAAAACACATATTTTTTTTTAATTTGAAATATTTTGTCTGACCACCATTATTCCACACAACAACGTTAAGTTGTCATATGCTTCAGGTCGTTGTCCTGTTGGTAAGTAAAAATTCGATCCAATTAAATTGTTTCAGCGGATTGGTATACATTTTCTTCTAAAATATTACAGTATATTTGCGTTGTCATTCTGCCTTCAATGATATGTAATCTGCCCACGCCACACCAAGAAATATATGCCCACACCATAACACAATTTTATGTCCACAAATGATCTTCCTCCTTTATATTTTACATTTGATTGCAGGAACTTGTTAATGTAAACATTATCACTGCTACTTCACCAAACTGTTAGGTGTCGAAGATTTCCAAATATTTCAAACTTAGTCTCGTCGATTAAAATTTCTCATTTTCAAAAGTCCAATGTTTTATTCACATATTTTTGGCATAATTTAATCCTCGTTTTCTATTAACAGATGTACATGGGGGTTTCTCTCTCTCCACATGGCCTCTCGATTTAACATTATAAATACATCTTTTTATAGTGGTTTTAAAAACTGTAGTGTTTGTTTCAGCCAATTGCTTTCGAACTGCTTTTACAACAATTTTCGGATTAATTTTACACTGTCGTACTATACAATCATTACTGGTAGTAGTAATTTCACATCACTTCAATATTGTTTATGTGCTAGTATAGAAACTTTTTTGCTCTTTTTTATGATTTTCCTTACTTCTTTGAAGCTATTTTTGAATATTTTTCCGATCGCACTATAATTTTTTTGTCGTTCATATTCATTCATCATTTTTGATCTTTCTTCTATATTTAATTATTGTCTCGGACTCATTTTTATTTACTAACAATGAACAATAAATTATGTTTTTGGAGATTGAATATTACGACTTCACTGAAAAATATCTATGAGAATGTATTTAACCTAAACAAATATGTCTTTCTCCAATGCGAGTAGAGTGAGTGTTCGATTTCAACTAATTTATGAGGTGGTGAATTTCTATGATCACTTTCTATCTATTGTTTAGTTACGCTTATATGAATTTTGGAAAATATCTTTTTAGAAACAATGACGCTTTGTAATTATAAATCAAGTCAATACAAGCCAGTGATAAAAAACCAAGCTATTAAACATTATATTACTTAAAATCTTAGAAATGTTTATTTTAACTAACTTTTAGAGAGCACACACACACACACACACACACACATATATATATATATATATATATATATATATTGATAGAGAATTCAAGACTACTTAGTGGAGATATCTTTTTAATTATACAAATAAAATGTATGTACTGGTTTTTTCAATAAGAATGTCAACAGTTTGACAGTTGGTGGCAACCATATTTGAATTTTTTGTTAAGTTTATTTTGACATTTTAACTCAGTATAGTTTGGCGAATTATTATAGAACGTTTAACAATTTTAAGAACTTTAATAGACTTATTGAAACAAAAGTTTAACGAGCCAATTATTTCACGAAATAGACCCATCAATTGTCTACCAAGATCATATGATCTAACTTCATTTGATTATTTTCAGTGGGATTATATGAAATCATTGGTTTATGCTAATTATCCAAAAACCACAATAACATTAAAAATAACACACGAGATGCCTACAGCACTAGTAATCTCACGCACTTTCACTCTTCTGTCATCCATCACCATATCATGGATTTTATCAATGATTTCTGGAGTGGTGACCTCAACAGGGCGTCCAGAACGTTCAGCGTCTCTTGTGCTCATATGGCCACTCCGAAAATTTTGAAACCACTTATAAACCGCACTAATCGAAGGTGCAGAGTCACCATAATGTTTATCAAGCTTCTGTTTAGTCTCCTGAGGCGTTTTGCCTTTAATGAAGTAGTGTTTAATCAACACGCGAAATTCTTTTTCGTCCATTATTTGACAATCTCTCGATTTCCTTGATTCCAACGATTGTCAAACACAAAGGAATAGACCGATATGGCTGAAACTTGATGTGTGTTCTTCCAAGAGGTGCTACTAATTAAAAATAACCTCGATATGCACCAGTGGTGCCATCTTTCGGAATTTACACGGACTTATCAAACGACCTCGTACATATTACGTCGTGTGATTTTTGCTTATACATTACGGTCCGCAGTATTTTGCGCTAGATTTTATCTGGAGTTCGGCGAATTTTGCAAAAAAATGCACAAGAATAACTTCTTAAAATTGATGTAGTTCTTAAACCAATCATCATTTTGAAATAAAATTTAATATCTGATTATAAAAGGGTTTGATGCATAAATATATGTAAATATAACAGTGTTTTTAAACTGTGATGCGTGTACCAGCGTGATAAATTACAAAAAAGTAATACTTTATAATAAGCATATAAATATATAATATATATATATATATATCTATATATATAGATAGATATAAGATATATATATATATATATATATATATATATATATATATATATATATATAGAGAGAGAGAGAGAGAGAGAGAGAGAGAGAGATAAGATAAAAATATATATATATATATATATATATGTTAGCATTCATTGTGGCTTTCGTCCAGTAGTGGACTGATGTGGGCGTTATGATGATGATGATATATATATATATACTTTATATTAAACTTCATAAAAAATTACGACTATGGAATTTTACAATAAACTGTTACAATTGTTTTACAATACTCACGACAACAGTAAAATCTTACAGAAAAACTTTGCGTTTTTAAGTGAAATAGTTTTTTATACAGTCAATTGTAAACTTACAACCATTCGCACTTACATCCAAGGTGGCGGAACGGAACCCCGTCGTAAGTCGAGAACTGACTGTATTATAAAAATAATAATTTATACATAAAAATGATATATAAAATAGCGAGCTATTCTACGCAAACGTTAGATTATTTTATTTGGGTTGAGAACCGTTTATTTACAATAATAAGAATATTTTTCATAATTTTTATAATTTACCAATATTTTGAATATATACACCACCATCTTTTGATGAAATTAGAAAAAAATATAGCTTGTATATATATATATTTATTGGCGTCAAAAGTTCATACAACGGAACAGTCAAATCTAATAGAAAGAATATGCCAAAAGATCTCGCAGCGGCAAAATTAAAAAGATTTGAAGTTCTTTCAAGATCTTGCAATGGTATCTTAGCTGTAAAATGGAAGGACAAAAAAGATATATATTTGCTTTCTTCAAAACATTTCAAAGCAGAAATAATTACAACAAAAAAGAAAAAATGTAGAAATTATATCGATCTAAATGGAAACATTACAAAACCTAATATAGTTTTAGATTACAATGATGATATGGGTGGAGTAGACCTGCAAGATAGCTACTTATCATCTTTTCCTTTAATGAGAAAATTTGCAAAAAGTTACAGAAAAATATTTTTTTATCTAATGGATATGGAATTTTTTAATACCTCTATTTTATTCGATGAAATAACAAACGTACCAAAACCCAAGAAATATTCCTTTTCAAAAGTTATTAATATTATTAATCAATTTAAGAGTTTTAATATAATAATAAATATGTATGTGTGTCTAAAACTTTATAAAAAAATGATTTCAAATACCAACTCGCTGAGAATGCTTAGGACGGATTTGCCACGCGCGCATGTGAATTAATTGCCAGCCCAACTGGTTAAATATGCCTCACTCATTTCTACTTCAAGTTCAATATTTTTCTTATAAATAATCTATCTTTGCCTGTATATTTGACTCAAATAAACTTATTTTATATGTGAACTATCATCAGTCCATTTTATTATACTGCTAAATCAAGGCCTCTTCCAAAATTCTCTACTTCTTCCTATTCAATACCTTTCTTTTCCAGTCCATATTGACGAATTTCTTTATCTCTCTATCACATCTATGTACAGGTCTCTTTCTAGGCCTTTTTCATATATATATATATATATATATATATATATATATATATATATATATACTTAATAATGCAAAAATTAGATTTACTTATACTTTTTATTATATATATATATATATATATATATATATATATATATATACATATATATATATATATATATATATATATATATATATATATATATAAATATTTATATATATACATGCAAAATAATGTAAACACTCTTTTCATATTTGATTGAAAATATTATCTGTACATGAATTTATATTGATAAGTCTTATTAGAAAAGGTATTAATAAATCTTATCTTTTTACAGTTACGAAATGATTTACTAAATTTGACCTTGATGACATTTAATAAAATCTAGAAATGTTAAATGTATTAATTATTTTTAACTTTTAGGAAATATTCATCGAAATGATACATTCTACACAAGTTATACGTAACACATATTTCGTTCTCAAGGCTAGTCACACGGGAACAGCATACCATTATAACCACGTGTCGATTATTGAACAATAATTCCCTTGCGAGTACAAGAAGTAAATAGAACTATAAAAAACGCAACAATCAATTTTTCAAGTAAACAAAATATCTGAATGACCGGAAACAGGGGGTTCTTTGTTTACTAAAATACTTTGTAAAACCAGTTCTAAACTGGATGTTGCAACAACAACATCAGTTCTAAAATGGATGTTGTAACAACATCAGTTCTACAATAGAAATTGTAACAACAGTTAGAACTCCTCAAGCCACTGTTACAGCTGATTGATAAATAAAGAATGTCTTTTTAAACGCTGTAAAAAGCTGTAGCTGACTGATAAATAAAAATATCGTTTTAAAAATTGTACATTCGATGTATTAAATAAAACTCACATACAGTACATAAAACATAAAAAAAATGTTTAATTATGAAAGCAGTGAGGCATCACTGAATTTTATTTATAATGGCATTACAGGACGTATTTAAGATATTAAACTGAGAATCTAAAGAAATGAAAGTAAATGGAGAGATGTTTGGTCACTTAAGATTTACTGACATTATTATTCTCTTTAGAAGAATTAACCAATAAATTAATTATCTTAAGAAAAAAATCAATGAAATAAAAGTAATATTTGATAAATTTTCATATCAAAAAATAATCAAATTAAAAAGAAGTAAAATAGAAGAAATTGAAAATTATGTATATGCGGGATAATTCATTGACAATAAAGAAACATTTCAAGTCTAATAAATAGGAGAATAAATGTAGGATGACTTCAGTTTTGAAGAAAATTTCATTATGAATTCGAATATTTATCTCTATTTAAGAAAAAATTATTGTGATCAATGTATTCTATTTGTCTCATTTATGGCAGTGAAACATAAGTCATGAATGCGAGAATAATTCAACGGCTCTAGACAACACGAAGAAATATGGAAAGATAAATGCATGTTACCGATAACACGCAGAGATAGAAAGAAAACCGAATGAATCAGAAAGAAATATACGAACACTATGATATTATAACAAAATTGAAGAGTTTAAAATCGACATGGGTCGGTAATATAGCAGAAAGAAAAATTTTTGATTAGGAACCTAAATACATCAAAAGATCTAGGCAGAGATCCATAGATAATTGGGACAAAGATATAAAAAAATTCGTTGAAATGTGTTGAAATAGAAAGGTATTGAATAAGTCGAAATGAAAAGTTTTGAGAGAGACGTTCATCCAGCTGTGAATAGAAATTGCTTAATGATGATGATGATGATAATGTGTGTGTGTGTAAGTTTTATTTTAAATAATCGAAAGTACGGGTTTTAAAATAAACATATTTTTATTTATCAATCAATCAGTTACAACGTTTAAAATCAGGTTCTTCAATTATCAATCAACAACAGTGACTTGAGGAGTTCTTCTTGTTGCATCCTCTATTTTAGAGTTGATGTTGTTGCAACGTCCAGTGTAGAGCTAATGTTACCAAGTGTAAATAATAATGAACAAAGAAACCTTTGGTTCTTATTATTAGGATATTTTATTTACTTCAAAAATTGATTGTCGCATTTTTTACAGTTCTATTTACTTCCTTGTACTCGCAAGAGAATTATTGTTCAACAATCAACACGTGGATAATGTATGCTGTTCCCGTGTGACTAGCCTTGAGAACGTAATATGTGTTTCATATAACTTGTATATACTATATATATATATATATATATATATATATATATATATAAAAATATATATCAGTGTATAAGATGACCTTCGTATAAGTCGCGGCCCAATTTTCAAGTTACATTTCATGTGTTTAATAAATATCAGGCGCACAAGATGACCAGAAATTTTACGATAATTACACGTTTTCGATTATAATTATAATGTATTTCAATTATAATGTATATTTATTCTGTTAATGTAAAAACGTTTCAAAGATGAAATTATGGAAATTCTCTATTTCCGGTTTTAATTTATTCACAATAATAACACGAAACTGATTCATCAGGCTCCGACAGACGTCGGAGCGAATAAAATTTAGACAATGAAATGCTTGACAAACTTCTTACGTTAGATTACAAAGAAAAGTAGAACACATCTTTCTAAATAAAATATATTTTTTAAGGAGAATGGAAATTTTTAATGTTATAGAAAATCTAAAATTTTTGTAATTTTTAAATAAAGACTCGAATTCTATTATATAAAGATGTAGGTGTATAAACAAATATTTATCCAAGAAACCAAGCTTCCTCTTTTGTATCTAGCATATAAGACAATCTCCAATTTTTAGGTGTATTTTAAGATTTTTAAGAGTTCTTTATACGCCTATATATATATATATATATATATATATATATATATACTGTATATATATAGAAAGAGAGAGAGATAATTGACGTATGTCTATTTTCCCAAACAGAATACACTAAATTTTATCGAAATTTTCAAAAAGATAAGATTGTAAATTTAAACAAATTTGGCATTATTGACACCACGTTGTATTAATTATAAGATTTCATGAAACTTTTCATAAATATTAAAGTAATGTAATATTTTATTATTTTTTCTGTGAAATAAAAACTTAAATGAAAGTCGAAAAAATTGTTTGTTAAATATAAACGATTTAGAATATATTTGTTGGCTGCTATAATGCAATTGCACGAAATAATATTGTAATCATTAATTGAGTTAAAAAATAAATAATCTATTAATTTTGGTTAAACACGGATCTTATTGAATGGGTGAAAATGATTCAATGTAGTGGGTGTTAATGGGTTAAAATTTAGAAGAATTCGAAAAAAATATACACTCGAAAATATTTAACGGTAAGTACATGCCTACCGATTTATTAAATTTTATATTTCACCAAAGAGTAAAGTATTTTTTTTATTAAAAAAAACATGACTTATAGAAAATACTTTTAATACACGTGTAACAAGAAATGTACGTACATATAAAATATCATTAACAGATAAGATATAATACTTTTTAAAAAATAAAATACATGAATTTTTCTAAGAAAAGGTGTATCTGCTTACTAATAATATGAACATAGATAAACATTATATTTGTACATATAATAATTATACATGATACTATTCATTGACGATAAATGAAAAAATATTCAAAGAAAGGAATCACATTTACAAAAAAAAATGATTAAATTTAAAATAAATGTTCCAAAAATGGTTTATGCTGTAGTCACTTTTATTTTATGCAAACAACTACACCCACGTGCTCAACAACTCGAATGTGCAATATTAAATAACCTACAAAAACGTTTTTTGAAGTGAAACTTCTTTAGCGGCGTTAGGGTAAAAAATTTACTTAACGCGGAAACAGTTATGAACGGAAACATCAATGCATCAATGCAACATTCTATCAGCGCTTATTTGAATTTGCATAGGAATTCATTTACATAGACGATAGAAAGAGACGTAATAAAGCCGCATGCGCGTTGGTTTAATATCATAGGCAGCGACGCTGTAAGATCAAGCTAAGTAAGATCACTTGACAACCAAACTGTGAATTGTGTTTAAATAAGAGTGTTATTTAATGTAATAACATTGATATTTGTGGTAAGTATATTAATTTATATAATCTCATATTATAATAATAAGCTTAATAAGATCACAATACATCCACATGGTATTTAAAAATTTATCAAATCAACGTGAAATTGAGGTTATGTACATGTATACCGACACATAGATATAGTATTTTATAACATTATGTATATACATTTAATCTATTTATCAAATAAAATAAATACTATTGAAAACATATGGTATTTACAAATTATCGAAACCAATAACAGTTTTGAGGTTGTTTTATTTGTAACAAATTCTCACAATAATTATGAATTCTTTGTTCTCAGGTGTCATTTTGAAGATTTATAGAATTTTATGTGGTGTTATAAAATTATCAATTATCTATAAATAGTATCTAAATAGATGCTATTTATTGCAGTTATATATTATTTGTGAGTATTTCCTTTAATTGTTTAATTTTTAAAACATTGATCTAATTCTATTATATATTATACAATAGTAATATAATAGTAATTAAAAAAAATGTTTTTTACAGGCTTTAAGATGGTAATGTCTATTGCGCAAAAATTTTTCTTATCAAAAACCAATTGTATCGTTTATACCTACTCAGTCACCACCGGAGGAAGCAGTGGAAATCAAAGAAATTCCAAACGAAAACGAATAAATTTTCATAATTTTATAAAAGTTTTAATTTGAAAATAATTATTAATCTTACTTAACACATTGTATGCGGACAATGTCTCGACGACATACTATTATTACAGTGCGAAACATCATCATCGAGACGCGTTGTCCGCATACGATGTGTTAATATGAAATAATTGTAAAAATTTAATTTATTTAAAACATTGATCATTTTCTACTTAAATTTTTATCCCGAGTATTTACCGCTTCTCTTCCTACTACATTATTTCATTTTGTTACTTGCTTTATTCTGAAGAATTTGTTCATCTACGAGTTTTAGGCATACGCTTGTCCGTGTACCTTTTGATTACTTTATTGAAAAGAAGTTTCACTTCTGGCATGTGTATATGAGTACACATATCCTTTTTTTTTTAATCCAAATATTTATTAAATTATACATATAGATAGTAATGTATGTGTAACAGAAAAGAAAAAAAAAATTCATTTTCTTTTTTGAAATGAAATTAAAAAATACCAAAATCGCGAATATCTACCATTATATAACGAATAGAATGTTTTGAAATTCAATTATTTTTCATTATTCTGTCGTATTGTGAAATACACGTATTATCTATGCAAAGAAAGAAAAAGTTACGGGGGGAATATCTAAAATTGTAATAAAAAATGCCATGGTACTTTTCAGGTAATAATTAGTAATTTTGAAGGGGTGTGGTGGTGTTTTGAATAGAAGACGATTTTATCTCAGCTATTTTTAAAAAAAATATAAAATAAACCTGTGAAACTTGAAACTAATAGAGGAGTTTTGAGAGATTCAGTATTTCATGGAAAAATATCGAAGGAAAATAAACTTTGGGTAATTTTCAAAGAAAAAAACGAAAAAATGTTATTTGTTATGAAATATAAAAACGACGAGTGAGAATTTTGGAAAATCGTATTTTTACGGATGATAGTAAGTTTAATATCGTCACTTACGACGACAAGAACAAAACAACAATAGGATCTTCGAATATGACAACAATCACAAACACATAATATAATGGCCAGAAACAATTTAATTAGTCACCGCCGGTCATCAGGTATGAATATAATTGTTTAAATAACTTGTTAAATATTCTCGTTCAATCGCTGGCTTTCGATATATTTTCTTCAAATTATCATCGACTTTAGATGCCTACTATTTAAAATGTCGTTGATGTTAATTTATACGAAATATAATTTATCGATTAATTCTTTCGATTTATTCCATCTTCCTTTAGTGAAATACGAGGGTCATTTGGAAATTTCGTGACCTGGTGTATTGCGAATGTCAGTAGTAGTATTTTTAAAATTCTATTGCCACGTTTGACAAACAATTGTGAAATATCAAATTAATCAATCTAATAATGGTTGACTGTAAAGAACTTTGTTACTGATGCTCAAAAATTGTTACAATAGAAAGTATCGATAAAATGCGCGATATTGTTTTAGATGATTGTAAATTTAAGGTGTATAGAATTGCTATGGTTGCGGGTATCTCAAACGAATGAGCAATTTATATCCTAATCGAAAAATTAAGTACGAAAAAGCTATCATACCAAATTGGGTACTGCATTTACTAACAGTTGAACACAAACGTATCCGAATACAAATTTATTCGACGATTCGTAACCACGGTTGAAACCCGGATCCGCCACTAACAACCAATACAAATAATAAAAGTATATTGATTTGAAGCCATCAAGAACTAAAAATTCATTTTATTTGTAGGAAACGTAATGACTTCCATTTTTTAGGACACAAAGATAAAATTACTAATTTATTATCTTCCAAAAGTAAGAATGGTTAAGAAAGAATACTAGGATGAACGTTTAGAGTGATATTACTAAAAAAATTTGAAAACATTTCAGATCCATCGAAGAAAAAATCATTTTTCATTAGGATAATATATGCTTTCGACCTAGTATATATTCACTAGTAAAAATCATCAATAAATGGATATCGATTGATTTGCAATTTTATTCGTCTTATTAATCTGATTTTCTGTTTTAACTTCCCGATTTTCGTCTGATTTCCATCCATTGTAACACATCGACAAATTCCTCGACAGCAAGCGATTATCTCGAAATCATGAACTCGAATGAAAATACTGAAGCATCATTGGACAACGTGTGTGTTCAAGTTCAAGGAAATCTAATGAAAAATAAAAGAACATTTTAGAAAGAAAAATACAGTTCTTCGTTATCAGTTCGTGAACTTTCCGAATGACTCTCGTGTTTTAAAATTTAAACAAAAATATTTTTTCATGAAAATATCTGTATATCAAATAAAAATCAAATATTATTTACTTTATTATTCGTATGATTTTTATTTTCTATATATGTTTTGCAAATAATTAACAATAGTGTTAATTTAAAACAAATAGATAATATGCAAAAGTTCAATGATATAGATTTATAGATGAAAGTTTATTAAACTGAATATGAGGATTTCTTCGAATTGAAAACATCTCATTTTATTGTTCTGCTCACTTCATCTATAGATGCTCCTTTACTGTTAATGAGATGTCCTACGTATATAATACATAATTTCCATTTTTTTTATTTCTACTAGTCTCACTTTATTTTTTTCTGATCTGAAAATGTCATTAATTAATATCTCTAACTTTTTTTTTGTTTAATTCTTCTATTTATGTCGCATTTTTTTTCTGGACATGCCAAGAAAATAATAATTTCGTCAGCATATCTCAAGCAACTGCGTATTTCAGCAATTATATTTATTCTTTCAGATTCCTAATTACACGTGTTTTAAATATTTCTTCTAATGTCGCTGTAAATATATTTGACGATATCAAATCGCCCTGTCTCACTTCTTTCATAATTTTAAACTTTCCTGTTCTTTATACGTGTAGGATGAATAAGATAGTCTAAATGAGACTGAAAGATAATAAAGGATAATAAGGAAGTAAATGTATGTCTTAACCCTTCAGTCTCATTTGAGTTACCTTATAGCAATTTTTAAATATTTCCTAAAGTTTTAATACACGTTTAATTGATTCTTTGATTTTAAAATGCGTTTAATGCACATCGATTGAGCTGAAGGATTTTTCATAATCTATAAATCCGAGACGGGGTAGTATTTGGAGGTGATTGCATTGACCAAAGACTTCTCTTACAACTTGAATATGAACCATTATGTTGAATCCGTTTCGAAATACAATTAATTGTTCTTGCAGCTGTAAACATTTCAATTGACTTTATAGCCATCTTAAAATAGTTCTGCTGAAAAATTATACATCAACAGCAATCGCTAGTCTGTCTTTAATTCTTCAAGTCTTTTTTGTATCTATTTTGATAAACATTTGATTAAAAATGTTTTTTTTTAAAAAAACTAAATCTTTTGTCACACCGTTGAAGGAGGAAATCGAAATATAATTAATTAAATTATTTTTTAAATTAAAAGTTTGTGAATAAAATAGATGTATAATTATGTGTTTTATTTTGCGGTTTTTCCATTTTATTTATGAATAACTTTATTTCAAATTCTTATTAATTCAAAATCAGTAAAAATTCATATGCATAGAAAAAAATCGATAGTTGGTTCAAATATCAAGTGGACTCACGGTGGAAAGGAGGCATATTACTAAAAGATTAATAAACTGCATTTCAAAACCGCGTGATTTATCAATCCGTTTGTCTGATAAGTCACTTAGGTGCGAGATGACATTGAGTTGCGTACTGAGTTATTTTATTGACTACGCGACTTAAATATTTTTTTCGTATTTTCTTATTTTATTTCGTTAATTACATCTTGTAAATTCTTTTGATTTACACTTTGTGCGGTTATACATAAAATCATCATTCGCAGTGAATTTCCAGTTCTAGTAACAAGTATAAGACATCGGTCTGAATTTAGCAATACGGTGAGTTAAAAAAAAATTGATATATATATATATATATATATATATATAATTGTTATTGTTAAAACGTAAAAGAAATATATAATTAACGCTTATCGACGACACAAATAGCGAAATATTTATTAAATATTATCAATACGTCAGAGATTGAGACTTCAAGTCTGATATTAGGAATTAGATTTTGTAAATGATTTTTGTTAAACTAAATGGTGACATCATTTTTGATCTGTATATAAATGCATTCGTAGGCGAATAAAGTGATGTGAAAATATTGAATAGCGAGTATTTGAAGCTTGAACGTATCAATAATTATTTATTATAAGGTTTTCATATTTTTATTTTTTTAAAAAAACGCGATTTTTTATTCTATTCATTGAAAAACACAAATATATTAAAAACTGCTTGATATTTGGAAGTTAAAAATGACATTTTTAATACGAAATTTAAAATGACGCAAAATTAAACTAAAATGTTTTTAGTTTAGTTGAAATTATTGCGAGTTCTGATTCTCCAAGTTCGAATTTAATTTAAAAACTTTTAGAAAGGACAGTCAAAGCCAATAGTTAACTACAGCTTCGACTTTTACCTAATCAACGAGAAGCCCAATTTGATTTTTGACTTTTGACTTTGTTTAAACCGACTTAAATTATTATTTAGTTCATTCGTATTTATACAGCATTTTGCAAAGGAGCTAAGCATATAGAAAAGTAATATAAATCATATGATAATGTACATACAGTGTAAACATATTTATACGTTATAAATATGTAAAATATATTATATTTGTAAACATATATATACGTTCAATTACTTTACGATCAAATGCATTTCATAGTTATGAAATATTTAAGACCAGTTAAAAGTAAAGATCTATCCGAGATAAAACACCGTGTATAAATGAAGGAAGTAAAAGAATAACTTATAAAATTTAGTAATATTAAAAAAATGAATAGATTCGTAACAACAGCAATAGTAGAGTTGAATTAATTCAGTCAAGTCAGTGACATGTAAGAATATTTAGATCTGACTAAATCTAATCATAAATTATTAAACGGTAAAAGTTTTATTTATTTTTATTATTATTTTAATCAATTATTTATAAGTTAATGTTGTAAAATTATCAATAATTATGAACAAATTGCAGTACAAGAGCAAATTTCAACATTATTTATAAAAATAAATTAATAAAATAGAATTACGAGTAATTACGTACTGTGACCTTCTGGCACAGAGAAATTACTTGTTAAAAAAGTTAATCGAGGTTTCGGACATAACAATATTAGAATATACAATACAGACATTAGGACATAACAATATTAGAATATACAATATACAGTCGTTGTTCTACAGTGTGACGTCAATTAATGTTATGCATTTTTGATAAATTAACGAAAAAAAATTGTTAGAGTAAATCGAATTTTTATTGATACAAATCAAAGTGGAAATTTGAAAAATTCCCATCGAAATAATTACATTATTGAATTTTTTTCTGCTACGCTGCGAGCACTCTTCAAACCTTTAGTGTATATTTTCTAATACGGGTTCACGTGAAGCACGAGAAACTGTTATGGTTTCTCTTAAATTTTTTAGAGCTGGTCTGTAGTTGTTGGTTTATTTGTATAAACTTCACTTTTAAGGCAACTTTATAAAAAAAATCGAATGACGTTAAGTCTAGGCTCGTTGTAAGATCATTTATGACACCATTACAAAAACTCCATTTCGAAAACTTTTTCTTAATTGTGTTAAATGTGTTGTTATTGATGTACCTTCCTCATCATCTTGTTGAAACCGAGTGTCAAAATTTCAACTCTGGAATTCTCCTGTGAATTTAGTTAAAAAAACCGCTTTTAACGTTGCATAATATCGTAGAAAACTTTATTGTCATAGTGCAATATTGAAAATCTTCACAAAAAAACCCGATGATGCCTTTAAATTACGTTATTTTTAAATAGTTTTAGTACTTTTCTCGGCAATTATCTTTGCTTCAATACCGATGATCCGATTAGTGTACTAAGACCGTTTAGATTAATACTGATTTTATCGCTAAACAAAGTGTTTTCAAAATTATTTGGAAAACGTCTGCGATATAATTGATTCGTGTAGGAGAGTCAGTTTCTTTTAATTCCTAAACAATTCGAATTTTCGATAAATGAAAATGCAAATCAGTGTTTCGAATGCTGCATAACATGTATTTTTCCATTATGTCGTGTTACTAATGTAGTGTAAGTCATACTCAACACGAAAACCATTACAGAGAAATTCTTGTTTTAATAATTTAGAGTTCTGGTTTCGCACTTAAAAAAATGTTTTTCGATTAAATTAGCTTTCCGAAAAACTTCTAGGAGAAACGATCGAAACCAACAATTAATTATGGCTTCCATCGTCACAAGAAGTCGTATTTATATTTGACTTTTGACTTCGTGTAGATTGACTTAAATCTTTATCAAATTCATTCGTGTCTATATACAATATATTGTTAACCTTAAATGAGCTTATACAAAGTAATATATCATGTTATAACACACTCAGTGCAACACATTATAATATACAATAAAATCGTTGCTCTAGGGTGGCCAACTACATTATATATATGATCGACTATTTTTCTTAAAAATGTGTCACAATCTACATACTAAAATCTTGACATTTAACACATTCAAACATGTATAATGTGTACTAATAAGTGACAATGGGGGAGAGGGTATTAAACCAACATGATATTTTATTTATAATATTTGTTAATTGAAAAGTAGTCACAGAAAAAATAGATTAAATTTTATTTTCTTATCTTATCATTAATGGGAAGTCTGCATCTGCATGTCTCCAACAAAGCGTTTATAATTTTGTGTGTATCCAGACAAAGATAATGAATTTTCATTATGGGAATCAGTAAGTAGGGAACGATGTTTAGTCTTCTTGAACTTTAAATAATGAAAAAGCCGATTCACATAAGTATGTAGATATATTACAAAACAAGAGTAGATATATTCGCTACATTAGGGATACTTTTCTCAACTGACGGATTTCCAAAAATCTTTCTCAAGATCTCTGGTTTGTAAGATTAGATCAGTTTGTAGAGTTATAATTTCATTTTCTAACGCATTTTTTCGATATTAAATGTGTCAGAAATGTTTGCGGCAATATGTCTCCTGTTGGCTATGATCTACCAAAAATCGCTTCGTGATCGACTTGTTGGCCACTCCTGCTTTATATGATGAAAAAGTATTGAAAATGTATTGATTTTTATCAAGTATAATGCGAACATTATTCTGCATAGTGTATTTAAAAAGAAAGATAATTTTTATTTTTAAAGAATTATACGAGGGTTGTTTGATAAATGTGGTAAATTTTATGCTAGTGTTCAAGTGAAACTTCTTTAGCGGCGTTGGGGTAAAAATTTTTACATACAACAGAAGTTACGTACCGAATCTACACAGCGGAAATCTAGTATACATAGTATACATAGACCATAGGGCAGAGAGGTAATGAGGCTCATCACGCATGCGCGCCGGTTTAATATAATTGTAAAGCAATAGGCAGCACGTTGTATTTGCTATATTTTTTACTGTTCTGTTAGTAATTATTATTTACAATTAGTCTGTGAATTGTTATTAAATAAGAATGTTATTCAGTGTGATAACACTGATATTTTTGGTAAGTATATTAATTTATATAATCTCATATTATAATATTAAGCTAAATAATCATACAAATAAGACTAGATTGCATTCACGTGGTATTTAAAAAATTATCAAATTAACGTGAAATTGAGGTTATAGGCATGTATACCAATATATAAATATAGTATTTTATAACATTATGTATATACATTTAATCTATTTATCAAATAAAAGAAATACTTTCGAAAACACGTGGTATTTAAAAAATTATACAATTTTGAGGTTATCTGTTAATTTATTTGTAACAATTTCTCACAATAATTTATTTATAATTAGGATCAAATTATTCTACACTTTTATTAAAAAATGTTATATTAAAATTATTATCAATTCTTTGTTCTCAGGTGTCATTTTAAAGATTTATTGAATTTTACGTGGTGTTAGTAAAATTATTATTTATCTATAAATAATATCTAAATAAATGCTATTTATTGCAGTTATATACTATTTGTGAGTATTTCCTTTAATTGTTTTATTTTCAAAACATTGATCTAATTGTATATTATATATTATACAATAGTAATATGATAATAATTACACAAATCATTTTTTACAAGCTTTAAAATGGTAAAGTCTATTGCACAAAAAATTTACTCATTAAAAACCAATTGTATCATTTATACCTACTCAGTCACAACCGGGGGAAGCAGTGGAAATCGAAAAAATTCCAAATGAAAACGAATAACTTTTCATAATTCATAATTTTATAAAAGTTTTAATTTGAAAATAAATATTAATCGTACTTAATATGAAATAATTGTAAAAAAGAATATGTACTCATATACACATGCTAGAAGTGAAACTTCTTTTCAATAAAGTAATCAAAAGGTACACGGACAAGCGTATGCCTAAAACTCGTAGATGAACAAATTCTTCAGAATAAAGCAAGTAACAAAATGAAGAAATGTAGTAGGAAGAGAAGCGGCAAATACACGGGATAAAAATTTAAGTTGAAAATGATCAATGTTTTAAATAAATTAAATTTTTACAATTATTTCATATTAACACATTGTATGCGGACAACGCGTCTCGATGATGTCAGTTTTGTTTTCGGTGTAATGAAAGATTTGAAAAAATCACAAAGTGGAGTTTATTAATGATTCTTTGAATACAACAATAATACTGAATATAATTTAATTCATGCAAGGCTTATATAGTTAACTGGTCTGCTAAGTCAGCGAATTTGTCCTTCGGATAAACAGTTCGTGGGATTTGCAAGTTAGCGAATTTGACTTTTGAATGATTCGTTGTTCATTATTTGTGGGATTTGCAAGTCAGCTAATTTGTTCTTTGGATGATGACTTCACTTCTTAACCTTCAGATGTTTTGTTTAAGTGATAATCAATCATTGGGGTTTCATAACTTGTCTTTCACGCTGTAGTAATAGTATGCAAAAGACGTCGAGACGTTGTCCGTATACAATGTGTTAAGTAAGATTAATATTCATTTTCAAATTAAAACTTTTATAAAATTATGAATTATGAAAATTTATTCGTTTTCGTTTGGAATTTCTTCGATTTCCACTGCTTCCTCCGGTGGTGACTGAGGAGGTATAAACGATACAATTGGTTTTTGATAAGTAAAATTTTTGCGCAATAGACTTTACCATTTTAATTTTTAATTACTATTATATTACTATTGTATAATATATAATATACAATTAAATCAATGTTTTAAAAATTAAACAATTAAAGGAAATACTCACAAATAATTAAATACTAATTAAATACTTTAATATAACTGCAATAAATAGCATCTATTTAGATACTATTTATAAATAATTGATAATTTTATAACACCACATAAAATTCAATAAATCTTCAAAATGGCACCTGAGAACAAAGAATTCATAATTATTGTGAGAATTTATTACAAATAAAACAACAGATAACCTCAAAACTCTTATAGGTTTCGATAATTTTTTAATATTACGTGTTTTTAATAGTATTTCTTTTATTTGTTAAATAGATTAATCAAAATAATGTTATAAAATACTATATACTGTATATATTGGTATACGTGCCAATTCCCTCAATTTCGTGTTGTTTGCTAAATTTTTAAATACCGCGTGGATTTAATTGACTGTTATTTTTATGATTATTGAAGTTAATATTATGATGAGGTTATAAAAATTAATATACTTATCAAAAATATCAATTTTATCGCACTGAATAACACTCTTATTTAAACACAATTAACAACAACTGATTGTATATAAAAATTACTAAACATAATAATGACATCATTCAAATAGTAAACATACGTGCTGCCTGGATTAGAATAGCTGTTGCT
Organism: Neoneuromus ignobilis; assembly: GCA_029203775.1. Classification (NCBI taxonomy): domain Eukaryota; kingdom Metazoa; phylum Arthropoda; class Insecta; order Megaloptera; family Corydalidae; genus Neoneuromus; species Neoneuromus ignobilis. The sequence goes on along the minus strand of CP092095.1, from coordinate 2,577,033 downwards.
ATCTAATCACATGTTAAAAGAGTGCGCATGCGTTATGGGCTTTTTCTCACTCTATCTACTACTTTTTTTCACTCTATCGTCTAAGCATTTATGCAAATTCAAATCAACCGCAAAAATTCGTGAGCAAGTTCCGTCATGTAGGTCTCTATTTCCGCGTCAAGTAAATTTTTTACCCTACGCCGCTAAAGAAGTTTCACTTCAATGATCGTTTTCTACTTAAATTTTTATCCCGTGTATTTACCGCCTCTCTCCATACTACATTTCTTCATTTTGTTACTTGCTTTATCATGACGAATTTGTTCATTTACGAGTTTTAGTCATGTGCTTGTCCGTTTACCTTTTTATTACTTTATGGAAAAGAAGTTTCACTTCTGGTATGCGTATATAAGTACACACCCTTTTTATGGTAATTTTTTTACCATACTTATCAAACGACCCTTGTATTTATGCATACTTACTTCCTTTACCAACTATCGAATTTTTTGTCGCAATATGACAAGTTGTTTAAGAAGTATGCTCGTTAAGAAGACGGCTGACGATGAGACTTGATATTTTAAGTACGACACGAAAATCGAATGCAAAAGTGCATCGTGAATGATACCAGACTCACTCACAAACTTATGAAAAAAATGCATTTTCAAAAATCGTGAGTGAAGAAAATTCTTGTTTTTATGATTCAAACGGTATCATTTGTGACGAATTCGTTCCAGAAGAAGCAATTGTCGCTGTAGAGTACTGTTTAAGTGTTACGAATCGTTTTTGATGGAATATAGTAATAATTATTAAAAATATCAACAGCCTGAAAGCCAGTACTTGTTGCACAACGATATATACTTTCACAGTGCCATTGGTTGTTGTGTGCGATTTTTTATCAAAAAAACAAATATGCGTTATCCAATATATAATTCATAGTCGTTAGATTTGTCACCGTGCGACCATTTTCTTTTCACAAAAAAAAATATTTGGATATTTGACAAAATGTAATATATTTTTTATATGAAAAATTCGATATCCTTTCCGACACACTGTATAACGTAATTGAATTAGCACAACGAATTTAATAAGTTTTGTTTGTTTGTGACCGATAAACATTGATGATTAAATCAGTAGAAGAAAATAATTTGTATTATATAAAATATATGCGATAGAAATATAATTAAAAAGTAGTATAATGATTTGGTTGAGTTTTCTGCTAGTAGCGGAACATAATTCACGTCTCGTTTTTTCTTGTTTCATTTCTCTTATTTCATTAATTCGTTTCTCGTTTCATTATAGCCTTAATCGAATAAACACATATTATTTGTCAGACATATTATTAGTACACTAATAACAAAATCGATGCGATTAACATAATAAAATAGAGTTTAGCGAGTGCAAAATCCACTTGGAGACGTTGAAATATTAGAACAAATTGATTATTTCAAAAATAAATAAATCAGTATCCGTAGATAACGGGTGATATAACGTAGAAGAAAAACATGACATAATACGAATTAAAGCAACGTTTGAGATTATGATTTAAGATTATTTCAATTTACGATTTAAAATTGTAATTATACTATGTATAACCCTAACAGAATATCAATAAATGTGACTGTAATTTATGATTTCTTAATTTTACTAACGCGTGACATTTCTACACAAATGAACTCTCACTCAAACACCTCAAGTTAGTGAAAAAATATTCAATAATCATTTATCATTTACGTTTTTCTTTTTTGTTAATAAATTGTTATGCATTACGATAGCATATCATCATTATAAAATTATTGCATTATAAAAATGAAATTAATTTTCGATTAGAAAAATATTCATAGAAAAAATATGTAAGTTACTTACAAATTTTTCCAATGTTTTTTTTATTTTTATTTAACGTATCTCCAACTAGTGATCAATCCTTTCTTTTTCATTATATGTATGCAATTTTTGTACCTGCATAAGTTTATTTATCTGAATATAAAATTTTGTCACTTTTATCTTAAAATATGTTATATATTGATTGTAACTTGATTATTGTATTAGAATTGTATTTTTTTGGAAAAAATTGTTATAATTTATTCCACGGAACCCCGATAAAATATAACATCCATCTCCAACTTTAACATAAATAAGATCTTTTTCACACATTGAAGATGATCTTATTTATGTTAAAGTTGGAGATGGATGTTATATTTTATCGGGATTCCGTGGAATAAATTGCATTAAAAGGTTTAATATAATATATTTAATAATTAGAACAATACACACTTAGATTATATATATACACAATACTATTTACATATTCAATACTGATGCTAATACTGGTGCAGCCCTGACTACTGATGCAAGCTGACCCACACCGCACTATATATACAGGCCACTTACATAATGACTTATGCATACTCCATAACAGTTATCTGTCTCTCTCTGTAGTAGCATGGATTTACTTATATTCTAACACACCTCCTTAAATCTTTGCTACTACAATTCTCTATTTCTAAACTTAAATTTACATGTTTGCCGTATCCGATTTTAATTATTCAACTAATTTCAATTATCTTCTAAAATTTTCTAACTTTACTCTACCTAAAGATAATATTCATTAACAAAATGATAATGTACTTCTATATACTTTGATTTTTTTTGTTAAATTTCCATATTTAGCTATGGCTATTGCTCCTGAGTTGTCTTCGTAAATATTTACAGGTTTTTCTAATTTTATTTTAAAATCTTTTAATAACAAATTTGAGATGAGTTTAATTTCACTAACTAAATCAGACAGAGCGACGTATTCAGCTGCTGTTGAAGATTTAGTTACACTACCTTGTTTTTTTGCTTTTCCAATATATAACATTTCCAAAGATTCTAACAACATATCCAGTTGTCGATTTTCGATCAACCTTATCTCCTGCCCAATCAGCATCAACATAACAATCAATAATTTCTGAATTTAAATTTCTCATATACTTTAGCTTCAAATTTCTTGTTAAATAAAAATATTTTAATACTCTCAATGCGTATTTGAAATGTGTTTCATCAAAACAATTTTGATATCTACTCAAATAGTTTACACTGTAGCTAACATCTAGTCTAACACTTGTACTAATATACAGTAGTGCTCCTATTAAATTTTTGTAATTCAAATTAGTTGAAGTTGATTGTGCTGGCTGTAAACTTAAATTTTCTTCTATAGGTGTATTGTACAATTTTGATTCTATTATATTATATTTTTCAGCTAACGATTCTATGTATTTGGTCTGATCTAATGTCATTACACCTTTTTCTCTTTCATAGTTTATGTTTATACCTAAATACGTTCTAACATTTCCTAAGTCCTTCATACAAAATCTCTCTGACAATTTAAATTTAAATCTTTTCATTTCAATTTCGTTGTTTCCACATAACAATAAATCATCGACAAATATTATCAAATACATTTCTTCATCATGTCTAGTGTACAAACAATAATCATTTTCACTTCTAACAAAACCTAATTTCTTAATAAACTCATCAAAACATTCATACCAAACTCTTGGACTTTCTCTCAATCCGTATAAAGCTTTCTTTAATTTACACTCTTCCAGAATTATCATCATATCCTAACGCTTGTTTTACATATACATTCGATTTTATTAGGCCATACAAATAAGCTGTTTCAACATCCATCTGCATTATTTTAAGATTTCTTTGACAACTATATGCTAACAATAATTTTAATGTTTGGATTCTAGCAACTGGAGAGTAAATATCCTCTAATACCTCAGATTGCTGGAAACCTCTTGCAACTAACCTAGCTTTCTTTTTATTATTTTCTTTAGTAGTGAATATCCACATAGTGTCTAATACTTTTACATTATTTGGTTTCTCGACTAGATCCCAAGTCTCATTTTTATTTAAACAATTCATTTCTTTGTCCATTGCAACTTTCCATAAATCATACTCATTACTTTCTAATACTTCATTATAATTTCTAGGACTATTTGCATTAACAAAATTTACATAAATATATTTTGTTGCTAGGCTTGCACTATAAAAATCTGGTCTTTTCTTTTTTCTTTCTGACCTTCTCAATTCTTGTTCTCTTTCTTTTACATTTTCAGATTTCTTTCTATTTCTATCATTTACATTCTCATTATTGTCATTTTCACTATTTTCTAGGAAAACGTCGGATTTGGAGTTTTGATCAACTAAACTTTCATCATTATCATTATTTTGACTTTCATTTTCATAGCCACTGAAACCAATTAAATTCTCATTCTTTTCTACTACTTCTACATGTCTAGCTACTTGAATTTTGCCATTTAATAAAACTCTGTATCCCACATCTTCGTACCCTAACAAGATTCCTACATCTGCTTTTCTGTCCCATTTTGATTCTCTTTTTACCTCGGGAACTCTAGCATACACTTTACTTCCATACAATTTTACATTACTAAGATTGGGTTTCTTACCAAAAATAATTTCAAATGGCGTTTTATTTTCCATTGTGCCAATTAAATCATCAACGTAGTTTAAAGATTCTGGCAATGTTCTAAGCATGTAGTTCAACTTTTCTTGTTCGTTTACTTTGCCACCAGCACTTTTTAATTCATTTATTGTCTTTTCAAATTCAGAAAAAAATTCACTTGACTCATCAAAATCTTTCAATTTGAGGTTATCTAACCTTCTTCTTATGCACAGTTGTAGTGTTGATGACTCTTTCAAATACATCTGATCAAACTTTTTCATCATGTCTATTGCAGTCTCTTCTTCACTTATAAATTTAAATTGTTCATTTGTAATACTACCAACTATGTAGTTCATTGCTTTTAAATTTTGTTCTTCCCACTCTTCTTCTTTATCGGTTGCTAGTTTTTCTCTGGTTGCAGCTTCGTGACACTTTCTTAAATTAAGATACAATATCAACCTCTTTTTCCATAGACTGTAATCATGCCCAAATGATTACAGCATCAAACATTTGTACTTTAATATCATCTGATTTCGACATTTGTCTCTCTTTTATTTTGTAAACTATACTTTTAATTATCAATGCGTCTTTTGTAATATTCAAAAAAGTCTTATTTATTCACAGATAAACTTTATTTCACTTATTTTTAACTTTTCTAAATTAACCAATTATTAACCGTGAACATTTAATTATTATTAGTCTTTTCTATTATAAACATGTGCTATTAACCTCAAAAACTCGCCATGCGGTTTCATAACCGCCTCACATTCAAACATGTGCTTTTCCAAATCTGCTCGCATCGGCTTCAAATTTAATTATTTTCGCTGCACTTTTTGTTTTAATTACACTGTGTCACTTTATACTTCTTATTTTCACAATATTTTTCACTTTGATTTAACTTTATTTTATTTAAAAACGTCACGTTCTTCTCACCAAAGAACCAGGCGCACTGCTACCATGTTATATTTAATCGAGGTTCCGTGGAATAAATTGTATTCAAAGGTTTAATATAATATATTTAATAATTAGAACAATACACACTTAGATTATATATATATATACACAATACTATTTACATATTCAATACTGATGCTAATACTGGTGCAGCCCTGACTATTGATGCAGGCTGACCCACACCGCACTATATATACAGGCCACTTACATAATGACTTATGCATACTCCATAACAGTTATCTGTCTCTCTCTGTAGTAGCATGGATTTACTTATATTCTAACAAAAATAAAATTGCATAATTTCATATTGATCAAGAGCTCTTAAAATACTAATGATTTGTAAAGTTTATAGGAGATGTAATGAAAATCTACAGGTGTTACTCTTTTGTGTTTCTAATTTCAAGATTAGAATTGTGTATTTTAATTTTATACATGTGTATATATTCTCTATTAACATATGCAACCATTCATACATAATAATAATATGCACAAATGAACACACATACACAAATATAATATATATATATATATATATATATATATATATATATATATCGAGGGTCGTTTGATAAGTATGGTAAAAAAGTAAGAAAAACAACTTTTTGTCGAAAACCTTTTTTTATTTTTCAACATAATTTCCTTCGAGCTCTACACACTTAGTCCAGCGGTGTTCCAACTTTTTTATCCTTTCGGAAAAGTAGTTTGAATCTAAACTTGCAAAATACTCGTCCTCGGCGGCAATGACCACATTTGACACAATTTTTTGTCCCCCGAGCCAGGTTTTTAGATTTAAAAATAAAAAAAGTCGGAAGAAGCCAAATCCGGAGAATAGGGTGGATACGGCAGCAATTCGTAGTTCAGCTCGTGCAGTTTCGCCTCTGCGATAGTTGACGTGTGAGAAGGTGCATTGTCGTGATGAAAGATCACCTTTTTGCGCGCCAGTCTTGGGCGTTTCTCCTGCAGTTCTCGGTTAAACCGGTCTAGGAGGATAGCGTAGTATTGTCTCGTTATTGTTCGATCTTTTTTCAGGTAATCAATAAAAATAACGTCTTGGGAATCCCAAAATATTGAGGCTATTACATTGCCGGCCGATGCAACGGCCTTCGCTTTCTTCGGAGCATTTTCACCAGGTCCTGTTCACAGCTTTGACTGCTACTTTGATTTGGGAGTGTTGTAGTGAATCCAAGTTTCATCCATAGTAATGAATCGACGCCAAAAATCTTTTGGGCTGCGAGTTACATGAGACAAACACTACTCAGAAATGTCGGCTCGCATCCGTTTGTGGTCGATAGTCAACAATTGCAGCACCCATCTTACGCAGAGCTTTCTCATGTGTAATTCAGCATGCAAGATATGAAAAACTCGTTCTGTTGAGATGCTTACGATCTCAGCTATCTCACGAATTTTGATCCGGTGATCTTCTAACACTGTACCATAGATTTTTTTATCATTTCCGGTCTGGTTACCTCGACCGGGCGTCCAGAGCGCGGTTCATCTTCCGTTGATTTTCGGTCACGTTTAAACTAATTTATCTAAAAGTAAATAGTCTTAAGTGATGGTGCGGAGTCCCCATGTATTTCATTCAACTCAGTTTTAATCCGTGCAGCTGTCCTCTTTTTCAAATAGAAATGTTTGATCACTACGCGAAACTCACTTTTCTCCATGATGCCAACTTTCAGTGATACACTCGCTTTTAAAGTTTGTCAATCAATAACAGTATGACGGTTCAGGCTGAAACTATGTATGACTCAGTTCGAAAAGTGGTTCTATTTAACCATTTGACACATCGTGACTTGCGGTGCCACCTGACGAAAATTTAACATACTTATCAAACGACCCTCGTATATACAGTCAGTCACAAAAGTCATCGTACATCCTGCATTTTCTACAGATTTCATCAATTAAATGTAATGCAATAAATACTCATAGAGTATATAAGTACAGCCCTAGTTAATAATAACGACAAAGCCAAATAATTTATATGTACTAAAATAATCCAATACATTAAGAAAATGTAAATTCAAATGTCACATAAGTGATCGTACGCTGGGAAAGAACTTTGGGAATTTATCGCCCAACATCTAAGCGGGAAATATTTCAAGCAAACTACACACAAGTACGTGTTGTCACAAGTTTTGGCAACAATATGACTCAGCTGCACACAGTTCGTCAAGCGCTTAATAGCTATGGCATCAAAACATATTGAAACGTCGCTACAAATACGCGATACTATTATAAAACTATACGAAGAAAAAAATCCTTGCATAGAATAGCAAAAATCTTAGGCAGACTACTTTCTACTATTCAGTCAATAATAGAAAAAATTAAATCCGTCGAAAATAATAAGAATAAATGCCGCACGGGAAGGCCAACTCTTTTAAATGCAAGAGAAAAAAGAAAAATACTGAAAAAAGTCACTGATGACCCGAAGGTAAGTGAACGAAAACTAACCGAACAATTTTAAGTAACTTGTGAAAAAGTAATACATCCAAAAACAATCAGACGAATTTTGAGAAAATCAGGTTGTAATGGTTCCATACCTCGTAAAAAAACCTCTTATTAGTGAAATAAATATAAAAAAAAGGTTTACTTTGCAAAGCTCCGTTCCGACAAGGGCTTTGACTTTTGGAAAAGAGTACTATTTACGGATGAGAGAAAGTTCAATATTTTTGGATGCAATGGAAAAGGAAAAGTGTGGAGGAAGCTTGGAATTGAGCTGGAGTTAAAGAACTTAGTATCTATTGTAAAACATGGTGGATGGTTAGTAATGATTTGGGAGTCAATGGCAGCAATTGCACTGTGGAGATTAATGTTTATTGACACAGCAATGGATAGATGACAGTATTTAAATATTTTGTGAGATAATTTGAAAGAAGATGCCCTAAAATTTCACTTGGGAAATGAATGGATTTTCCACTAAGATTAAGATCCCAAGCACCCTGCGCTAGTTGTTCATGAATGGATCCTTTATAACGTGCCAAAACAGTTGTTTTCCCACCTCAGTCACCAAAAATAAACCCTATTAAGTACATCTGTGACTTCTTGAAAAGAAATATTTAGAAACATTCAATTTCTAGTAAAAAATATTTGGAAAAGCTACTATACGAGGAATGGCGGAAAATACCTGAATTTTTTACAGAAAATCTAGTCCAATCGATGTCGAAAAAGTGGGCGACATGCTAAAATTAAAGGAAGTTCAACCTAGTACTAATTTTTTTGTAAATCTATCGTTACATTTAGTTTTTGTAAGTGTACGATCAGTTTTGTGACATTGATAATTTCATTTTTGTTAATTTTGTTGTTATTATTTCAACAATATGATTTATTTTAAAACTAAAATTATTCTTAGGCTAAGTAGAATTTAATTAATTTATAATTTTGTTGACCAGAGTTTTCTTTTATATAAAAACGTTAAAATATGGTGATTCACGATAATTTTTGTGACTGATTGTATATATATATATATATATATATATATATATATATATATATATATATATATATATAATACTATCATATATGTATATTTAATTTAAACTTTTAAACAAGTATAAGTATACGGAATTTATTAACATCACACATTATTACTCGCTATTCATTCATTTTCAAATTATAATTTATTCCAAATTCTTAAAAATGTTAACAAAAATAACAATCTGTAGATCAGAGATCAATAAAACTATTTATACTATTTATTTTTTACAAAGCTTATTGTTTTGTTAATTTATCGGAAAAAAAATATTATAAAATAGTCTGAGAAAACAATTCAATTTTAAATAGCGAAAAAGATATTTCTAAATGTAAAAAAAATATTCAATAATTTTGACTTTTTACACAATAATCTAATATTCGATCAGTCTAAAACGATAGATAGAAAATCATATTTTACTCGATAGTCAAGTTGAAAATATAATAACCAACGTTATTACTGCCTGCTATGACTAGTACCATACGAAAGTAATTTCATTTCTGACAGACTTCAAAAATGTTACCAAAGAAAAATTTTCGATTTGTTAATATGTGATTGTGTGTTTCATGCACAATGACGATAAGCAATTATTTATTTTAAGTTGGGTTTATTTTACTTAATTTGTTCAATATACTCTGGTTTATTTCAATAAACTTACGATTAATGCAATCATTAATTGATGTTTATATCGAATGGCATGTAATTATATTTAATTTTTTTTAAGCCAGTTTAAACCTCAATTTTGTGTACGAGCGAAGCGAATAACAATAACGAAGTAAATTTACAATGACTAGTCAAGAAACACCATCAACAGCAGTCGCCGGCTCAAATATCAATGAAGAAGATTTTACACCAGCCGGTGAAAAAGTGAAATCCCATGGAAATATTTATCACTGTCAACAGATGATGTTGTTTCTCTGTGAAAGCGTTGCCAGCGGCAATGTTTCATTTGAAGTTACGTGTGAAGTAGAAGAAGCAGGGAAATTCGATGATATTGTTTTATTTTGCAAATGCGATGGAAGGCAGTTATGTAGATTGATTCAAATAAAACATAAACTAAAGGCTTCAAAACCACTAACTTTCAATATACTCAAAACTAATGAAGAATTTAAGCTGCAAACTTATTTCGATTCATATGTCAAAATAAATAAAAAATTCGAACAGAAATTTGGATACAAAATCGACGAATTGATTTTATGCACGAATATAGATTTTGACAACGATCTTAGAAATCACATGGATATTGTACCGAATTCGATATTTAACAAAAATAATTTGTATCGCCTAAAATCGGATAAAACTTTTATGAATCAGTTGGTTGTCGGAAATAACAATGATGTTTGTAATTTTTTTGATAAATTACGATTCGCCGTAAAACAATCAGATGGAGATGATTTAATAGACTATATTAAAGATGAAATAGACAGATATTTAGAAAAAGAAAATTTAGAAGAATGCTACAATTCCAATCGCATGGAAATTCTCTATGTAACTTTGTTAACAAAATGTTTTTATTTTAACACCAATCCAAAAATTCAGATTGTCACTAATGAAGTATATCTAAAATGGTTAAAGGAAGCGCTTAATTCACGGGAGAATATGTTATCCATGTACCACAGACACAATAAATTTGTTTTAGACACACGTCGGTTACAGTTCGAACGCGAATCTTTGAAATCACTAGAAACATTCCTAACGCTGAATAAGATAAATTTGATAACGGTAATCGCGAGTGCCAATACGATTTTCTCCGTGCAGAAACTCGTTCAAATTTTCAATCGATTGAATAAGCACTTTCGTATAATTAAAGACGAGCAAGTTGATATATCATGGCGGAATATAAAACAAGATTACCTCTCTGAAGATCAATGTGAATATTTGGTTGTCGTTTGCGAATCGAAAAAGTTCTTGAAACGAGTTTTTGAAACTGTAAAAGAAATTTACAACAAGATTAGTTCGGATTCGAATTCAAATAAGCATATCATTCTCGTTTCGGATCTCAAAGTTAGTGAAACATTTCCATCGTATTATGATAAGTTTGCAAAAGTTGAAGATCGCGTTGAGTGGGATGATTTCGATGAAGAAACTAAAGAGTATATACGAAATAAAGAAATTGTGTTTCAAGGACAACAAATACGGTTTTCAGAAATCGATATTTCATACGTCCGTGATTCTATGAAAGACCAAGTTCTATATGATATCATTCTTTCAGATAAATACGAGATAGGAAAACCGTTTCGCGACTCTAAAACCGACGACATGACGTATTTCATTCAAAGAAACATTAGATTATGCAACCAAATAAGTAATTCATTTAACGTCTCCGAATGTGATCAACTATGTGCCATTAGTGACATAAACGAGGAAATTTTTGAAAAGTTTATGTCTTCTGTATCATCAGAAAACCAAAAAAGATTTTTCCGATTAGACAATACGACAGCAAGATAACATTTTCAAATAATTTCCAACAAAAATTCGGATAAAAACGTAACATGGATAAATTTTAAAAATGACAAGTTTTATTGGAAGGCAAGTAATCATTCGATTTCTATTTTAAAGGAGCACATCGACACAGATTCTTCTTGTGAAATCAAACTTAATACTTTTTCTGACATTGACAATAAATTGGTATTAATAATCGGCGAAGCAGGAATGGGAAAAAGTACCCTCCTCTCGTCGTTAGCTACGAAATCGATTAAACAGTCACCTCACGTGTGGGTTATTAAAATAGATTTAAATAATTACACGAGGTATTTTTCAGATCTATTGGAAAGTCATAAAACATTTTCCGACAAAAAGAGTGCTATTGAATTTATTACGAATACTCAGGAACTTTGTGATTTTGGGAAAGTGTTATTAAGGAGTTATTTTCAGATTGAAAACAAATTAATCGTTTTATTGGATGGTTTCGATGAAATAGCACCTAACTATAAACATATTGTCGTTGAACTTGTAAAAATACTCAAAAATGCTAAAATCAAAATATGGATTACGAGTAGACCACAGGAAGAGGTGTTTTTAGAAAAACAACTTACTGTACTTTCGTATTCCTTGGCTGAATTTACTAACGTAGATCAACAACAATTTTTTGTAAGATTTTTGAAAACTCGCGTCGGAGAACTAAATTTACGAGAGGATCGTTTAAATATGTTCGTCGACCGTTTATTAGAAGCTATTTCCAAATTACCACTCACGGGCAATAAACCACTGACTAGTATTCCACTGCAGTGTAAAATGCTTGCTGAAGTCTATAATGATGATTTTATTGAGTTTTATAAAACTGACGCTGTTGACACTAGAATTCCAGACGTCATAGATATTTTTGATCTATATAGTACATTTATAAGGAAAAAGTGTATTATAAATATTAAGGAGAAAAAGAAAATCGATACGACTATACCAGGAAATACGACACTTGTCGATGATGAAATAGAAAAATTATTATCGAATTACAAATTGTTGTGTTTAGGTATTATATTTGGAAAAGAAGATGAAGAAAAGTTATTGACTGAAGAATCGCGGGAAAAAATCAAAAAATCTATATCCAATATCGAAAATGGAATCGACAAGTATGGCATTGTCTGTTCAATAGATAACGGAAATTCTGTATTCGTGCACAGAACGTTTGCTGAATATTTTGCAGCTATGTATTTGAAAGACTTTATTCATAATGCAACAAACATGGATAAGAACGAACGCATTGCATTTGTCAAAACTAAAATATTCGAGCCAGAGTACACGGTAGTCCGTCATTTCTTTGATCGACTAACAGGAACGCACAACATTTTTAAATACGCGCTTAACGGTAGCGTGGAACAACTACAGAAATATTTAGAAAATGACAAAAGTGAAATTGAACAAACAGACGAATTCGGACGAAATGTCTTACATTTGATTGCCGGTTATGAATACACAGAAGATATTTGTAACTATTTAGTCGAATTCGGTGCAGACACGACTCAAGTAGACGAGTTGTTTGGATTTAAACCGTTTGAGTATGCATTTACGTTGAAAATAAGTAAAAATATGAATGCGCTCATCGTAGGAAACGAAAACGATACATCGATATTAGAATTAATCGAAGACAAAGAAGAATTGATATGCTTTGCTGTAGCTAAAGGTTGTACACGGTTAGTAAATTATTTGATTGAAATTGGTAAAATACATGTAGACACAAAAAACCGAATAGGATTTTCTTTGTTACATTTAGCCGTAACACAAGGCCACATAGAAACTTGTAAATATTTAATCAAAATAGGAGCAAATATTAAATATAACTTAATAAAATCGGACTATATACATATAATTTCACATTACGACATTAATACGAATGAAACACCTTTACATGTTGCCATTAGAAAAGGTTTCATCGAAATAGTAAAAATGATTATAGAACACGATAAAAATATAATTAAACACATTTCACTTAAAGAAACACTCTTGCACACGGCCATGGAATCCGGAAACATAGACATGTTAAGACTGCTCATTAAAAATGGAGCCAACGTTAAAAACAAGAACTCTAAAGGAGAAACACCTCTGCATATAGCCAATGAAGACACAGAAATTAATATTATCGATCTTTTGTTAGAACACGAAGCGAGTATTGAGGCAAAAGATGATTATGGATATAATCCATTGATGAGATATGTTGAATATGGAAATTATTCTGTCGTTGAACATTTACTGGCGAAAGGAGCTGACATTTATCACTTTAGCAAAAAAGGCGAAACCGTTTTTCATCTTGCAGCATCTTCCGGGAATTTAGAAATATTAAAATTGTTTATAGCAAATGATTCACATATTATAATAGACATTAATTCTAGTGAAACACTTCTGCACGCAGCTATGGAATCCAATGAAATAGCAATTATCAATGTTCTCATTGAGCACGGAGCAAACGTAAACGGTAGGAACGAGAAAGATAAAACACCCTTACATATAGCCTTTAATGACACTAGCACTGAAATCGTGGATATGCTATTGACTCATGGTGCGAACATCGAAGCAACGGATTCTGATGGTATTACTCCGTTAATCATATATGCCAAATATTTAAATTTACCTGTCGTTCAACTTCTAATAGAGAAAGGTGCTAACATATATCATTGTTTCGAGGATAGAACAACTGTACTCCACCATTTTGCGTCTATTAGCCATTTGAAAATGGTCAATATGTTGATAGAACGCGATCCAAATATTATGAACAATGTCAACTTCTCTGAAACGGTCCTGCACGCAGCTATGAAATCCAATGAAATAACAATTATCAGATTACTCATTGAGCACGGAGCAAACGTAAACGGTAGGAACGAGACAGGTGAAACACCCTTACATATAGCCTTTAATGACACTAGCACTGAAATCGTTGATATGCTATTGACTCATGGTGCGAATATCGAAGCAACGGATTCTGATGGCATTACTCCGTTAATCATATATGCCAAATATTTAAATTTACCTGTCGTTCAGCTTCTAGTAGAGAAAGGAGCTAACATATATCATTGTTTCGAGGATAGAACAACTATACTCCACCATTTTGCGTCTACTGGCCATTTAGAAATGGTCAATATGTTGATAGAACGCGATCCAAATATCATGAACAATGTCGACTTCTCTGAAACAGTCCTGCACGCAGCTATGAAATCCAAGGAAATAACAATTATCAGATTACTCATTGAGCACGGAGCCAACGTAAACGGTAGGAACGAGACAGGTGAAACACCCTTACATATAGCCTTTAATGACACTAGCACTGAAATCGTTGATATGCTATTGACTCATGGTGCGAATATTGAAGCCACGGATCGTGATTGCAATACTCCGTTAATCAGATACGCCAAAAATGATAATTTACCTGTCGTTCAGCTTCTAATAGAGAAAGAAGCTAACATATATCATTGTTTCGAGGACAGGACAACTGTTCTTCACCATTTTGCGTCTAATGACCGTTTAGAAATGGTCAAAATGCTGATAGAACGCGATCCAAAAATAATGAGCAATGTCGACTTTTCTGAAACAATCTTGCACGCAGCTATGGAATCCAATGAAATAGCAATTATAAAATTACTTATTGAGCACGGAGCAAACGTAAACGGTAGAAACGAGAAAGGTGAAACACCCTTACATATAGACTTTAATGACACTAGCACTGAAATTGTTGATATGTTATTGGCTCATGGTTCGAATATTGAAGCAATTGATCGTGATGGAAATACTCCGTTGACCAGATATGCCAAAAATGATAATTTACCTGTCATTCAGCTTCTAGTAGAAAAAGGAGCTAACATACATCATCGCTCCAAAAATGGACTAACTGTATTTCATCTTGCTGCGTCCATTGGTCATTTAAAAATGATTAAAATGTTGCTGAAACGCGATCCAAAAATCATGAGCAATGTCGATTTTTCTGAAACAGTCTTGCACGCAGCTATGGAATCCAATAAAATAGCAATTATCAAATTACTGATTAAGCACGGAGCAAACGTAAACGGTAGGAATGAGCAAAATGAGACTCCCTTACATATAGCCTTATGTGACGGTAGCCCTATAATCGTTGATAGGTTATTGACTCATGGTGCGAATATCGAAGCAACGGATCGTGATGGAAATACTCCGTTGATCAAATATATCAAAAGTGATAATTTACCTGTCGTTGAGCTTTTAGTACAGAAAGGAGCTAACATATATCGTTGTTTCGAGGATGGATCAACTGTACTTCACCATTTTGCGTCTAATGGCCGTTTAAAAATGGCCAAAATGTTGATAGAACGCGATCCAAAAATCATGAGCAATGTTGACTTCTCTGAAACGGTCTTGCACGCAGCTATGAAATCCAATGAAATAGAAATTATCGGATTACTCATTGAGCATGGAGCAAACGTAAATGGTAGGAACAAGCAAGATGAGACGCCCCTACATATAGCTTTAAATGACACTAGCACTAAAATCGTTGATATGTTGTTGACTAATGGTGCGAATATTGAAGCAACGGATCGTTATGGTAATACTCCGTTGATTAGTTTTGCCAATGAAGGTAATGTACCTGTTGTTCAACTTTTATTAGAAAAAGGAGCTAACATACATAATTATTTTGAGGATAGGACAACTCTACTTCATTTTGTTGCGTCTGTTGACCATTCAATAAAAGTCAAGATTCAATAAAAGTCACGATTCATCAAGAATGATGTTGTTTTGTCTGAAATAGATTCGGGCGACAGTATATAATACAATGAATTTGAAATCGTAAACTCGCCGATCATAAACGAAGTAATGTACGCGAGGATAATGAAAACAGAGCTGTTGCTTGTCGCGAAAAAAAATTTCAGCGCTAAAATGATTGATATTCTATTGAACTGAAAAATAAATATCGATGCGGCTATTAATGATCGAACCACGCCGTTAATAAAATACGCGGAAGTTGAAAATTATGCCGATGTGATGGCTTTATGAGCTGACATACGTTATTGTCCAGCAAACAATAAAACTTCTCTGCACCATGTAGCACCCATTGGCAATTTAAAGATGGCCGAGCTGTTTAGACAACGCGATCCAACTATCACAGAGGCGATCACTTCTTCAAATACACTTTTGCATAATGCGATGAAGTCTGGTAATGAAAACATAACAAAACTCTTTTTTTTGTCATCGTTGATGCCAAATAATAAAGTGTGGAGTAGATGTTGAAGCAAGTGATAATGATGGATAAACTATAATGAAGTTTACAGATTCTGAAAACATTGCTGTTATTCAACATTTATTGACCATTATCAATAAGTCAAAATAAATCACCTATATATAAAATTAATAACGAAGAAAGGCGAAAAGAAAAAAAAACACATTTTAAAAAATAGAACTGCAATAAATCATTCTTAAGAGTTGCGCCCGAGCTCCCTTCGAACACACACGCGTTTTAGCCTTCCTACGTGTAAAGCTTCACACCCCGTGTTTAGGAACTGCTAAATATCTGTGATAAAGTGCAAGTTCAACAGTGGCGCATCTCTGCTTCTGTCGTGAACCCATGCGATTGCCACAATTCACCCCGTACCAATTTCTACAGTTAAACACATATTAGAGTTCCGTTTCATGTAAAATTTTTATATGAAACGGAAGCCACGTTATAGCGAACTATATAGCGAAACTCTAATATGCATAGTATGCTGAGCGGGTTATTTGAAAATTTTCCCGTGGTCTCACATTCCTAAATACCCCAAACATCAAAACACAAACACCTGCTTTCACTGCATACTGGTAAAATATCTTAATAGATAATAAACCACATCGACTCATTATCTCATTTACTGTAAAATTTATGTATATGTATACTTTAGATCAATAAATTTTATTTGAATTTTATTTGAATTTCAATTTGCATGGTATATTTAAAGGACCGAGGAAAATGGTAGTGAGGCCCATTACGGATACACCGGTTTAATATGATTGAGCAGGCAGTTCGTTGTTGTTAGTAATTATTGTTTACAATTAATCTGTGAATTGTGTTTAAATAAGAGTGTTATTCATTGTAATAACATTGATATTTTTGGTAGGTATATTAATTTATTTAATTTCATATTATAATAATAAGTTAAATAAGACTACATTAAATCCACGTGTATTTAAAAATTTATCAAATCAACGTGAAATTGAGGTTATGCACATGTATACTAAATACATAGATATAGTATTTTATAACATTATGTATATATATTTAATCTACTTATCAAATAAAATAAATACTATTAAAAACACGTGGTATTTAAAAATTATCGAAACCTATAACAGTTTTGAAGTTATCTGTTATTTTATTTGTAACAATTTCTCACAATAATTTTATTTATAATTATGATCAAAATATTCTACACTTATATCAAAAAATGTTATATTAAAATTATTATGAATTCTTTGTTCTCAGGCGTCATTTTAAAGATTTATTGAATTTTATGTGGTGTTATAAAATTATCAATTATCTATAAATAATATTTAAATAAATGCTATTTATTGCAGGTATATATTATTTGTGAGTATTTCCTTTAATTATTTTATTTTTAAAACATTGATCTAATTTTATATTATATATTATACAATAGTAACATAATAGTAATTAAAAAAAAGGATATGTGTACTCATATACACATGCCAGAAGTGAAACTTCTTTTCAATAAAGTAATCAAAAGGTACACGGACAAGCGTATGCCTAAAACTCGTAGATGAACAAATTCTTCAGAATAAAACAAGTAACAAAATGAAGAAATGTAGTAGGAAAAGAAGCGGTAAATACACGGGATAAAAATTTAAGTAGAAAATGATCAATGTTTTAAATAAATTAAATTTTTACAATTATTTCATATTAACACATCATATGCGGACAACGCGTGAGTAATAGTATGCGAAGACGTCGTCCAGACGTTGCCCGCATACAATGTGTTAAGTAAGATTAATATTTATTTTCAAATTAAAACTTTTATAAAATTATGAATTATGAAAATTTATTCGTTTTCGTTTGGAATTTCTTCGATTTCCATTGCTTCCTCCGGTGGTGACTGAGTAGGTATAAACGATACAATTGGTTTTTGATAAGTAAAATTTTTGCGCAATAGACTTTACCATCTTAAAGCCTGTAAAAAACATTTTTTTCAATTGCTATTATATTACTATTGTATAATATATAATATACAATTAGATCAATGTTTTGAAAATAAAATAATTAAAGGAAATACTCACAAATAATATATAACTGCAATATTTAAATATTATTTATAGATAATTGATAATTTTATAACACCACATAAAATTCAATAAATCTTCAAAATGACACCTGAGAACAAAGAATTCATAATTATTGTGAGAAATTGTTACAAATAAAACAACAGATAACCTCAAAACTGTTATAGGTTTCGATAATTTTTAAATACCATGTGTTTTAATAGTATTTCTTTTATTTGATAAATAGATTAAATGTATATACATAATGTTATAAAATACTATATCTATGTGTTGGTATACATATACATAACCTCATTTTCACGTTGATTTGATAAATTTTTAAATACCACATGGATGTAATTTAGTATTATTTAGCTTATTATTATAATATGAGATTATATAAATTAATATACTTACCAAAAATATCAATGTAATTACATTAAATAACACTCTTATTTAAACACAATTCACAGATTCATCGTAAGCATGCTCTGTACTATTTACTTAGCGTACGCTGCTTATCAAACCAATGCGCATACGGCTTCATACGTCTTCCTCTGTCTTTAAGTATCTTATACAAATTCAAATAAAATTTATTGATCTAAAGTATATATATATATATACATATATATATATATATATATATATATATATATATATACATATATGTATATACATATATATATATACATATATATATATATATATATATATATATATATATACATATATGTATATACATATATATATATACATATATATATATATATATATATATATATACATAAATTTTACAGTAAATGAGATAATGATTCGATGTGGTGTGTTATCTGTTAAGATATTTTACCAGTATTCAGTGAAAGCAGGTGTTTGTGTTTTGATATTTGAGGTGTTTAGAAATGAGAGACCAAGGGAAAATTTTCAAATGAACCGCTGATAAAATGATGCATTCAGATTTACGTTCATAACTGTTTCCGGGTTAAGAAATAATTTTTACCCAACGCCGCTAAAGAAGTTTCACTTTAAAAATGTTTTTTTACGGGCTTTAAATGGTAAAGTGTATTGCGCAAAAATTTTACTTATCAAAAACCAATTGTATCGTTCATACCTACTCAGTCGCTACCGGAGAAATTCCAAACGAAAACGAATAAATTTTCATAATTTATAATTTTATAAAAGTTTTAATTTGAAAATGAATATTAATCTTACTTAACACATTGTATGCGGGCAATGTTGTGACGACGTCTTTCGCATACTATTACTAGAGCGCGAAAAACGTCATCGAGACACGTTCTCCGCATACGATGTGTTAAAATGAAATTATTGTAAAAATTTAATTTATTTAAAACATTGATTATTTTCTACTTAAATTTTTATCCAGTGTATTTACCGCTTCTCTCCCTACTACATTTCTTCATTTTGTTACTTGCTTTATCCTGAAGAATTTGTTCATCTATGAGTTTTAGGCATACGCTTGACCGTGTACCTTTTTATTACTTTATTGAAAAGAAGTTTCATTTCTAGCAAGTTATGAAACCCCAATCATCGATTATCATTTACACAAAACATTTGAAGGTTAAGAACTGAAGTCATCATCCGAAAAACAGATTCGTCGACTTAGCAATCCGACGAACAATGAACAACGAGTTAATTCATCCGAAGGACAAATTCGCCGACTTAGCAATCCAACTAACAACGAGTCATTCATAAAGACAAATTCGCCGACTTAGCAATGCGACGAACAATGAAAGAGTTATGAAATTCTAATCATCGATTATTACCTAGACAAAACATTTGAAGGTTAACAAGAGAAGACATCATCCAAAGGACAAATTCGCCGACTTAGCAATCCGACGAACAACAACAGGATGCAGACCAGTTAACTATATAAGCCTTGTATAATTAAATTGTATTCAGTATTATTGTTGTATTCAAAGAATAAACTAATAAAGTCCACTTGTGATTTTTTTAAATCTTTTGTAACACCGAAACCAAAACTGGCATGTGTATATAAGTACACATATCCTTTTTTAGCTATTTTAACTAATGCTAACTTAATTATCTTAATTAATTATACTGAATTAATTATCTTAAATAACTTATTTGCTTTATTAACCTATTTAAAAACATTGTTTACAGCGACTCTAGGCGTTAAGAGTTTTGTCACTGAAGGAGTTGTTGAAAACTTTGAACTGTTCATTATACGTGTGGGTCACTTACTGTGCTGTGTTTGGTTGACGGGTTACCGTTGTATAAGGTGTACCAGGTGGGTGGTTTGCCAGATAATTTTGATAAATGCCACAAGTTGCATCGCCGTGGACGTGTTTGTAGTAGTTTGGGGAGGAGGTGAGTTTTGTGTTGGCTGTTCATTAGGATTTGGGGGTGTTGTGGGGTTTGTGGGGGAGGTAGATTTGGGAGGGGGGGGGGTTGTTAGGTTGAGGTGTGGGTTTAGAGATAAAAAGGGGGTTGTGGTGTGTAGTTTGGTGGGGAAAGGCGATCTTCCGAGCCCGTTTGGTTATGAGTTTTGGGTGCAGGTGTGAGTTTCGGATGAGCAGATTTTTGAGGTTGACTCGACCATGAAGGACGCGCGTTGTGGTGTATTTCGGGGCGTACAGAATAAGACGAAGAACTTTATTCTGGAAGCGTTGGAGACGTTTGAGTGCCGTCGATGAGGCAGTGCATCAGATATGCACTCTATAGGTGAGGACAGATCTGATGCACACCTTGTGGATGTTCACTTTGGTTTTGATGGGTAGCTCCGATTTGAAAATCGGGCGGAGTGCCATGAAGGCCATTTGCGCTTTTCGCAATCGGTCTGAGATTGTTGGCAGGGAAGTGAGTTTGCTATATAGAACTAGGCCTAAATATTTGATTCTGAGTTCCAATTTAACTTGCACATTATCAAATGGGATTGAGTCTGTTGGAGGTAGCCTGGCTGTTGAGAAGGAGCGGGCGGCAGTTTTTGAGTGGTTTATTTTTATTTTTATCTCAGCATAAAAATAAACCACATAGTATTTGCTAAGAGTAGTGAGGGCTTTGATGAATTTTTTAGGCACCGGGTTGTTTTTTGTAGTAGGTGTCGCGATGCAGGAGTCGTCTGCATACAGTGCCAGATCGACACTGTGGGGCAACTTGGGGAGATTGTACGTAAAGATGTTGTACAAAATCAGGCCCAGAACAGATCTCTGGGGCACACCAGTCGGAATTTGGTGCATAGGGGATCTGATACCTTGAAGTGTGACGTAAAACTGCCGATCTGTAAAATAGTTCTGAATCAGCTTCGTTAGGTATACGGGGGATTTGATGTTGTACAGCTTTTTAAGCAGTGCGTCGTGCCACACCGAATCGAAAGCTTTTTCAATGTCGAGTGACGCGACAAGTGTTAATTTGCTGCGGACCGCGTTGTTACGAATGATGTTTGTGATTCTGTACAATTGTTTGGCAGTGGAGTGCTCAGCTTGGAAGCCGAACTGTTCTGTCGGGATAGTGATTGTTTCATTGAGGTGGTCTACGAGACGTTTTGGACGACGCGCTCGTAGATTTTTCTCATGGTAGAGAGAAGGCTGATCAGTCTGAAGCTAGATGACCGAGTTGGTGGTTTTCCTGGTTTGGGGCTTGGTATGACTGAGTGAGTTTTCAAAATTTCCGGGAAGTAGTTCAGTCGAAGGGAGCTGTTGATTATTACACACAGGGCCGCAGCATCTTTGCGCGGAAGGTGTTTCAAGTGCGTATTTCCAACTTCATCAGGACCTGGGACCAAGCGCTTCTTTAATTTATGGATAACCCGAAGAATTTCCGTGACTGAGATGCTGTGCTGGTCCTGGATGAAGGGGGGGAAGGTGTTTTAGTTTTTAACAGAAAGAAGAAATTCTACCGGCGTTTCTGAGTGTAGACAGACTGTCGCCAAGTTGGTGACACTTGGCGAAAATGCAGCCTATAAGGTCGGTCTTGTCCTGGGGGTCAGCCATAAGGACGGTGTCCTCACTTAAAAGCGCAGGTAAGCTCGAACTTTTTTTTAGGCGAAGAGTCCGGATAAATTGCCAGATGGCATTTCTGTCACTGGCAACCGCCGCGTTGAGTTTGTCATTGAATTTCTCTGCGCGGTGCAGGGAGGCTTGTTGATGAATTATTTTGGTGAGGGCGTTACGCTCGGTTTTGTAGGTGGGGTCCAGAGCCGGCGCAAGCGGTTCTTCTGTTTAATGGTGTCCAGTACCTTTTGAGAGAAGTCAAGTCTGTTGTTGCGTTTTAATGTTTTTTTAAGGATGTGTCTGTCTGCGGCTGTTTTAATTGCTTCAGTTAGGGTGTAATTGGCTACGTATATGGAGGCGGTGGTAAACAAGTTATTTGGTAAGTCGATCTCCGCATTGATGGACGCTTTGAAGGCTTTCCAGTCAGCGTTTGTATAGTCGGGTATTGTAAGTAGTTTACTTTTGGAATATTTGAAGTTAATAGAGGTCACAGTGGGGCAGTAGTTTGAGTCTAGGCTGTTTAGTATCGTGACTGTGGAGTTTCCGTTGTCTATATTTCTCGTTATAGCGAGATCAAGAATGGAGGGGTGATGTCCTGAGTCCGGGTAGTGAGTATACTCGTCCGGGTGCAGGATGTCATAATGCGGGTTGTAAAGTAGTTGTATGATGTAGTTGCCGTTAGTATTGGGGGTCCAGCAGTGCCAACTCAGATACTTTACGTTGAAATCCCCTACGGTGATGATTCTGTGTCTACGATCGGTGAGCTGGGAGAAGGTTCCAAGATCAAGGCTCCTGTCTTTGGGGATGTAGACACAGTTGATTACCAGGGGGTGAGCTCCTGGTATGTAGACTGAGACATGCTTCGTCTCAATGTCTAGTTTTGGGAGCTCACTGTGTGGGAGGGAGGGGTGTTGACTAGAAAAGCAACGCCGCCTCCGTGACCGGGTCGATCATGACGGTAGATTGTGAAGTCTGGTATTCTGAAATGGTGATAGGGTTTTAGGTATGTTTCAGTGATGACTGCAACGTCGATCCTGTTAGTTAACAGGACATGTTGCAGTTCATCAGTGTTTTGTGTGAGCCCACCATGAGTGTTGTGATTTAGGATCCTTAAGGAAGCCATTACGGGGCAAGGAATGAGGCGACGGTGACGATCCTTTATGGACGATACTTTCGGGTATTGTAAGCAGTATTTCTGGACATTGAAAAGGCGTTTGACAAGATCTGGCATACTGGACTCCTCTACAAACTCATATATATATATGGGGTTTCCGGACAGTGTGGTCCATATTTTGGCATTATACTTGACGAATCGCTCCTTCTATGCGATTTCGGACGGAGATAGGTCGTCCATCAGATCTGTATCTGCTGGCGTCCCGCAAAGAAGTGTATTAGGGCCGGTGCTGTTCAACCTGTACATTAATGATGTGCCGTGCGGACAGCAACGGCCCTCTTTGCGGACGACGTTGCAATCATGGCGCAGTCATGGCAACCAAGATATATCCGCGCAAGGCTGCAATCTCATCTCGATGAGCTCGATATGTTCTATAGAACGTGGAGAGTGAGAGTGAACGTGCAAAAGAGTGTGGCGGTCTTTGTTCGACATCCTCTACATCGAAAAAACCGTGAGCCCGACCTGCTCGTGCGACCTGCTCGGCAGTACCGTTATAAAGTGAGCAAAGGAGGCCAAGTATATTGGTGTTATGTTAGAGAGGAACCTGACATTCAAGTGTCATACTGAGTATGTTCTCTCGAAAGCGCAGGCACTGCTCTGTAGGTTGTACCCGCTGCTGAATAGGAAGTTGAAACTGTCGCGGAGAAGTAAGCGTATGCTTTACCTCAGCTACATTCAATTGATTATGATGCATGCGAGTTCGGCCTGGCCATACAATCACAAAAAAGTGAAAAAGCTGCAGGTCTTCCAAAATAGGTGCGCTAGGTTAATCACCGATGCGCACTATTTTGTTAGGAACACTACCCTTCATCGTGATCTTCGGCTCCCTACTATTGATGAGTTTGTTCGTAGACAGGCACATCGATTGTATGGTCAAACTGAATGTAGCAATAACCCCCTAATTAGAGCGTTAGGAACCATCGACCTTACCAATGAGTACTCCAAGCACAAGCGGCCCCGTCTGCTTACACCGCCTGAGGTGGTCACGTAAGGTCTGAGTAACTTCTTAACTTGACTAGCAAGAAGTCACCCCGTGTTGATATAGAGCTTCCCTGATCAAACATCGTGAAACAGTCACAAACCATTCAAAATGAAACCACATAACTGATCCTCTGTTTTACCGCAAAATT
The DNA here is from genome assembly GCA_029203775.1 of Neoneuromus ignobilis. Classification (NCBI taxonomy): domain Eukaryota; kingdom Metazoa; phylum Arthropoda; class Insecta; order Megaloptera; family Corydalidae; genus Neoneuromus; species Neoneuromus ignobilis. The sequence continues at coordinate 2,552,210 of CP092095.1, read as the reverse complement.
TTGTTCAGTGGTGAGGTTAATTTTTGGCTTAATAGGTAAGTTAATAAACGAAATTACTGCATTTGGAGTGAGATCAATCCTGAAGTGATTCATGAGAGTTCGTTACATCCAGAAAAATGCACCGTATGGTGCAGATTGCACGCTGGTGGCATCATCGGACCTTATTTCATTCGAAATAAAGCCAAAGAGTACGTTACCGTCATTGGTGTACGTTATAGAACTTTGATCAATCAACATTTGTTTCTAAATTTGCATGATATCGATCTGAAAGAGATGTGGTTTTAGCAGGATGGTGCTACATGCTATACTTAGACCGAAACAATCGAGTTATTGAAACAAAAATTCGGCGATAACGTCCCATTTTATATAATTTTTTAAAAACATATATTCAAAAAATTGAAAAATCTCTGCTTTTAACGATGTGTGACTATTAAATTCTTTATCACGTATATCTATCTATTACTATTTTATCTATTACTATTTTATCTACGTATTACTATTTTATCTAACGACTAAAAATATGTAGAAATCCGATAATGATATGTTTGGTGAATACGAAATATGATGGAGAACTTTCCATCCTAAATTAACTATCTTTCCTCATTCGATTTTGTTACACGACTACGTTAACATTCATTTCAAGACATGCACATTCGATATTATTTGTTTTGAGTCCCTGGCAAATTAACTTTAACACAAATGAATTATTACTTCCAACGTCACAATATATGAGGATGTGAAAATATATTGAAGAAAAAACAGAAATATGAACTCACGGTTTAAAATCCTAAGATACCAAAATGTACTGACTTCCAAAATTACTTAAAAAAGAAATGAGATGCGGCTGATGGTATTTGCAATTAACTCTCCAATTTTTTCATTTTTCAGATAGTTAACTCGAAAGTTTAACGAAATGGAAATAAAAGCACGAAATGTAACAATTAAATATTTATTTGAATTTATTAATAAAGTTTAAAATATCAAACTCAATGAATATGAAATATTATTATCTTTCGATGTAAAATCACTGTTCCTCAGCATATCAATAAAAAATATATTAATTTATTTGAAAAAATTCTCAGAATAATTGAAATTGGGGAGCTTAGTAATAACATATACACACATCTTGTAGAATTGTATATGGAATAAAATTACTTTCAAATTGAGAATACATTCTACCAACAAACAGAAAGCGCAGCTATGAGAAATAGCTTGTCTACTTTCTTTGAAAACCCTTTCGTGCATGGTTTTATTTCAAATTAACAATGTATTCTTAATGCGTTTTTTTAATTACTTTCTTCATTCTTTTTGGCATACTATCGACAAGATTACACACTGTTTCGATATTGAGATTTTTCCATTTAGCATCAATTAATCTCTACAATTTGGTAATGTTTTTCGGTTCCAGTTTTTATTTACCAAGTTGACATTTAAGAATAGTCGACAAATTTCCAATTGAAGTGATGTCAAAACCCTATGCCGGACACTTCATTGCTTCAATATTTTACCAGCATAGTTCATTCCTTAACTTTATTTACTAAATATTTTTCACTATTTTCAAATTGGAATATGGAATTATGAGATTCTGGATAGAAAACTTTAGGTATTTCTATAAAAAATATTTATATATTGTTCTTTTTTCACTATACCGTTAATTTTCAAAATGTCCTCGGTCATGACATGAAAAATAGCCTCAGACCGTTATTGATTCATCATATTACTTGAAAGTTTATTTTACTCGTTATAGCTGAAAACGCTCACTTTTTTTAAACCAATAAAATAATCTGCATTCTTAGCGATAAGGATTCACCTTTGTCTCATCAGGTCATACAACTCATTTCCATTATTTAGATGTTTAGTTCTCATACTATTTAGTAAAGTTTAATTTGTCTAATATTTTCTTACTTATCGTATATTTTTATTTCTTCTCAGCTAATAATGAGCCATTGTTTTAATAGATCTTGTAGATATGGCAGTATTGATTAGTACTCTTCACAGCACTAGATGCTTTTCCTAGATCTTATTAATCTTCTAACAATACGTACATTTTAAAGAGTAATATTTTTTTTAACTTTTTTATTTTTCCTAATGTCTAAACCACTGTTTCTTTGATAATTTATTACAATTTGATGATCAACTTGACATTTTTTTCAAGTAGAGCCATAAATGATAGCTCTCTTTCTCTCTCTTACACACACACTAAATAATAACATTTTTCTTCACCATTTCATTAAATGCTTTATCCATTACAAAATCTGTTGACAAAACACTGACCGAATTATTTTTCACTATAAAATGTTCAATAAATAAATAAAGGAGCGGAGTATAGATAGGGAGATCAAAAAAAATTGTTTATGCTTTGAAAAACTGAAACATATATTTTGAAAATAAAACTAAATATGTTAGGTATTGCCCCACTTTAGTGTGTAATATATATATATATATATATATATATATATATATATATATATATATATACATACATATATCATATCACACACATCATAAAGCCCATATCAATCCACTACTGGACGAAAGCCTCAATGAATGCTACCATTCACATACATATATATATATATATATATATATATATATATATATATATATATATATGTGAAGACTCGGGTCTCCGTTTGTGAGAAATGAAATATCGAATTGCACATGACTGCGATATTTATTTCCTGTGGTTAATGTGGTTGTCCAGTTGGTTTTGCTGTTTGTTGAGAGACTTGGGTCTCTGTGTTGTCTGACTCCTATGTTTGAGCTCAGTGCTCCGTCTGGTGACGTGGGAGCACTGGCTCGGTTGAGCTCAATGCGAACACTGGCTGGCGATTCCAAAGAAAAGCAACGACCACCTGTGGTCAGTTGTTAGAGAAATACTCAGAGGTAATGCCTCTAGCCGCGCAAATGCCTGAACGTAGCATGGATAGAAAGGAATGCACAATAGGAGCCTATCTTAAATTTCAGCGGAGTAAGTGCTCCACTGAAACTGTTGCAAAAACGTTTGACCAGGGGAAGCTCCAAGCCACCGAGGTGGCTTCTTGTTGGTCAAGTTTTTCAAGAGTCGCACAGACCTTTACGAAGAAATTCCAAGCGGAGCAAGCAGACGGGGCCGCTTGTGCTTGGAGTATTCATCGACAAGGTCGATAGTCCCCAACGTCCTAATGAGGGGGATGTCGCTACGTTCCGATCGCTCATACAGCCGACGAGCCTGCTCACGAACAAACTCATCGACCGTAGGAAGTCGGAGATCACGATGAAGGGTAGTGTTACGAACAAAATAGTGCGCATCAGTCATTAACTTAGCGCACCTATTCTGGAACACCTGCAGCTTTTTCACATTAACGTGATTGTATGCCCATGCCGAGCACGCATACGTCATGATCGGTCGGATATAGCTAAGGTAAAGCAAACGCTTAGACCTCAGCGACAGCTTCGACTTCCTGTTCAGTAGCGAGTACACCCTGCAGAGCTGTGCCTGAGCCTTCGCAAGTACATACTCAGTATGACTCTTGAAGGTCAGACCTCTGTCTAACATGACACCAAGGTACTTGGTCTCCTTTGGTCACTTTGCGTCGAGTCAGCGTTTGCTGCCCTACTCCGCTGTTGCCGTTGTGGGCGGAGTCAGTGTGTGCGGCTTATTGTTTCAGCCTCCGCTGTTGTGAGCGGTGTTGACGTCTGTGTGACCGCCACATATATATATATATATATATATATATATATATACGTACATATATATATATACATACATATATATATATATATATGTGGCGGTTACGCACATCGGCTGCGGGAATCACCACCGCACACAACAGGCGACTGAAACAGTCAGCCGCACACGCTGACTTCACCCAATCAGCGATGACGGTGGAGTCGAGCGTAAAACAGCCAATTCAGCCGACTCAGCAGAAAATCTGCATAAAAACCGTGCGACCGGCAGACTCAACAGCCAGTGTTCCACTGCGCTCAAACGAGCCGGAACACTGAGCTCACCACAAAGGAGTCAGGCAAGCAGAGACCCAAGTCTCTAGCCCAACAAGAAACCATCTGGACATCCACGTTAACCACGGGAAATAAATGCCGTAGTCATCTGCAACTCGGTATTTCATTTTCCACAAACGGCGACAACCGAGTCGCCACATTGGTGACCCCGACGTGATTAACGTGGACCAAACCAGCAACAACACTGCGGAACACACCGCAGAAGAACCAAGAGGACCACCGGTGATACGCGGATCGAGCACAAACCAGCAGATCCCCGTCACCCACAGGATGCCCCGAAGAGAGCGAACCACGCCCTTCGGCCACCACGACAACGGCTCCAGCATCGCCATGGCTCACGACAGCTGCGACCAGCCGAACGAAAAGCGCATCCGAACCACCAAAGCAACAACGTGCAAAACCACAGGCAACCAGCCCACACAGCACGCGCACCGGTTCCAACCACGTCCTCCAGCAAACAAGGCAGGCATTCGAGCGACCAAAGAACAGTATAGCTGCCAACGCAAGAATCGCCTGCCAACAAACAACTGACTCCACGGCGCAACACACGGCACGACAACAGCGCAGCGCAGGCCGCCCCACGTGACACGCAGGCCGCCCAAAGCGAAACGCAGGCCGCCCAAAGCGAAACGCAGGCCGCCCCAAGCGAAACGCAGGCCGCCCCAAGCGAAACGCAGGCCGCCCCAAGCGAAACGCAGGCCGCCCCAAGCGACACGCAGGCCGCCCCAAGCGACACGCAGGCCGCCCCAAGCGACACGCAGGCCGCCGCAACAAACGCCGCCGCCAACAAAGCCGCCGCCAACAAAGCCGCCGCCAACAAACGCCGCCGCAAACAACGCCGCCGCAAACAACGCCGCCGCAAACAACGCCGCCGCAAACAACGCCGCCGCAAACAACGCCGCCGCAAGCAACACAGCAGCTCCAACGAACCGCCAAAACACCAGGACCCCCAACAAGAGGAAATCGTTCCTCCTGACTCCGTCAGGGTCACTGGGGAGGGAGTAGCTGTGGCGGTTACGCACATCGGCTGCGGGAATCACCACCGCACACAACAGGCGACTGAAACAGTCAGCCGCACACGCTGACTTCACCCAATCAGCGATGACGGTGGAGTCGAGCGTAAAACAGCCAATTCAGCCGACTCAGCAGAAAATCTGCATAAAAACCGTGCGACCGGCAGACTCAACAGCCAGTGTTCCACTGCGCTCAAACGAGCCGGAACACTGAGCTCACACCACAAAGGAGTCAGGCAAGCAGAGACCCAAGTCTCTAGCCCAACAAGAAACCATCTGGACATCCACGTTAACCACGGGAAATAAATGCCGTAGTCATCTGCAACTCGGTATCTTATTTTCCACAAACGGCGACAACCGAGTCGCCACATATATATATATATATATATATATATATATATATATATATATATATATATATATATATATATACATACATATACGAGTATATATGTATACATACATATATATACCGACTGGATATCACAGTGGTTTGCATCACCGCGTACCATGCGGGAGTTTGTGTTCGATTCCCAGTCGAAAAGTCCCTCATTTTCGAGGGTTGGGCATGCAGGACGACAACCTCATCTTGTAAAAAAATAACAGTCGAAAAATAAGGGATAAACCCCGAATAAAAAATCTTCACCAACCCGCTTGGTTAGCGTGGTGAATATGACCAAATACCAGTGAATGGTAGCATTCATTGAGGCTTTAGTCTAGTAGTAGATTGATATGGACTTAATGATGTGTGATGTGAGATATATATATATATATATATATATATATATATATATATATATATATAAGTTTTATTATTATACACCGAGATATCCTATCGACTGCGCCAGTTTTATTGAATACACCGAATGTACCATTTTTAAAACGATATTTTTATTTTTATCAGTCAACTACAGCGTTTTACAGTGTTTTACAAGAAATTTGTTATTTATCAATCAGTTACTACAGTGACTCGAGGAGCTCTATATGTTGCTGTTACAGTTTCTATATTAGAACTGACGTTGTTACTACCACATTCATTCTAGAACTGATGTTACAGAGTGTTTACTTAACAAAGAAACCTCTGGTTCTCATTATTAAGATATTTTGTTTACATAATCAATCAACATAATTGATTATGTTGCATTTTTGGAGTTCTAGATACTTCTTTGTACTCACAAGAGAAGTATTGTTTAATAATCGTTACGTGGTTGATAATGTATGCTGTTCCTGTGTGACTAGCCTTGAGAACGTAATATGTGTTACATATAACTTATATATATATATATATATATATATATATATACAAGAGTAAAATTGAGATGTCAGTTTGGAAGAAATTGGCATATTATGAAGTCAGATATTCCTTATGTTTAAAAAGAAAAGTTTTAAATCAATGCACTTCATCTTTTCTCAGTTATGGTATTGAGATATGCTTTTTAAATTCCAGAATAAATTAGCGGTTCCAAATAACACGCAAAGAACATTGAAAGATGTATGCTAAGAATAACAGGAAAAAATAAAAAGAAAATCGATTAAATTAAAACGAATACAAAATTTTGAGATATTATAGCAAAAGTAAGAAGTTTGAGATGGAAATGGGTCGGTTATATAGTAAAAAAGGAGACCGATTATGGACAATGAAAGTTATTGATTAGGGTTTTAGATATATAAGAAAACTTAGAAAAACCACGTGAACAGATGAGACAGAAAAATAAATAATATCGTCGGAATAGTCTGAAAGATAAGAGCTTTGGATTATAAATTTTGAACATTATTTATCAGTTTTGAAGAAAAATATTCTAAAACACGAAATATATAACATGACATTAGATTTGCACTTTTAATAGAATGAAAATATATTGCAATGGATATAACGAAAGAAGAATTCACTTTGTTTTTAAATAGATTGAAGGAAGTTATAAACAACATTGTTTACATTGTTGGATATAAGATAATATGGATTTTTTTATTGAGAAATACCCGGATATACAAATACGTGGGTCCCACATAATCTAGAACAGTTTTTTTTTTATTATATTACTTCATCTATTTCTTATTACTGGATCAAATTATTTTTTTCTTTTAATGCTTCTGTTTGTGATTTATCAGTATACATAAATTGATGATTCCACATAACCCAACAGAAAATAATTCAATGGAGTTAAAGCACATGATATTGATGGGTCCATTTCGTGAAATAATGGACTCATTAACTTTTGCTTCAGAACCCAAGTCTTCGCGATCTCTGGACGCACTCTGAGCACCCTTTTTCGTAATTTTTCGAGCACATTGCGATAGAATACTTGATTTACGGTTTGTCCAGGTGGTACGAACTCTTTGTGAACCACCCCTTTGCTGTCGAAGAAGCAAATCAACATGGTTTTCACTTTGGACTTGCTCATTCTCGCCTTCTTTGGCCTTGGTGCTCCAGGGGACAGCCACTGTTGGTTTTGTCGTTTAGTTTCGGGGTCATATTGAAAGAACCAACTTTCATCACCAGTAATAACTCGATCGAGAAGAGTAGGATCACTAATAATAATAATTTCTTTGTTCCATTTTCGTGACATGCACTACTCGCGCGTTGTTACAAAACACTAAACAGCTGGCGAAGAAATGATCGTACGAGGGTGGTCAAGGTCTCAATCGAGGAGAGTAGGGATCTGCTATTACGGTGGCGGAGTTACAGGTTCGCAGTGTTACCACAGACCGAGAAAAAAATCGGTCGCATTACTTAATTGTCTGACCTCGTACATACGCAAACTAAAAAATCGATCAGCCCCAGGACCAGACGGCATTACAAACACTCACATCAAGCACCTCCCCAAGAAAGCTATAACAGCCCTCTCCACCATCCTAACCGCAGCGCTCAGGCTAAGCTATTTCCCGGCAGCCTGGAAAAACTCAAAAATCACACCAATTCCAAAACCGGGAAAACCCCCGTCAAATCTCTCAAACTACCGATCGATCAGCCTTCTATCGACAATCAGCAAAATCTATGAGCGCGCCATACAAAAGCGCCTCATGGGCCAACTCCGAAAAAATAAGGTCATACCAGAAGAACAGTTCGGGTTTCAAGCAGCCCACTGCACAACACACCAACTACACCGCGTCATGGAAAAAATCCATCACACCCTAGCCAGATCCAAGTCGGCCGTCGCTGTCTGTCTGGACATAGAAAAAGCCTTTGATTCCGTATGGCACGATGTCCTTCTGGAAAAACTACATAAATCAAAATTTCCTCTATACTTAACCAAACTAATACAAAACTCTTACCAACCACATTTTCAACGTTGATACTCTAGGAAAAACATCAACCCCCCCCCCCCCCCAATCCCAACCGGCGTCCGTCAAGGCCCAGTCCTTGGCCCGGTCCTTTACAATATATACACTTCCGACCTTCCAAAATTTGACAGCAAAGTCGACCTAGCCCTCTACGCAGATGATGCTTTCCGCATCGCCCCCACAAACAACGCCATACCAATACCCAAAAAATTCCTAACCGCACTCACCGACCTCGACAACTACTACACTAGAAACCGCATAAAAATAAATAAGTCAAAAACTAACCACATAACTTTCACACGATCTAGCCGTATACGCCTTTCTACCATAATCTACAACGGAACACCACTACAAAGTTCCTCATAAATCGAATACCTAGGTCTGGTACTGGAGAAAAAACTGACCCTTGTTCCAACCTGCAACGACCGATTCCAAAAAGTGCACGATGCCTTCTTCGCGCTCAGACTAATCCTCCAAACTGACATCCCAATAAAAACAAAAATACACATATATAAGGCTTGTATCAGGTCAATACTCACTTACGAGGTGCCAATCTGGTGCACAGTACCAAAAACCTACATCTCAAAACTGCAAACCTTCCAAAATAAGGTACTCAGATACATACTTCACGCAAAACGCTCCACCCGCATAACGACACTACACGCCAAAGCAAGCCTGGAACAAACAAAAGACTATATCACCACAACTACGACAAGATACCTTACCCGCGCTAGCTGCCACAAGAATCCCCTCATCCGATCCCTTGAAAAAATCACACAAAACTATTATTCCAAGAAGGGGAAGACCGACATTTTCCCCTCAAAAATAAGATTTTACGAACCCCCATAAATTGCCATGAGCCGAATCAACCCACAATCGACATCTGCTCCCGCAACAAAAACAAAACCAAACGCAACAAACACCTAAACTTAAAATAATGACATATAAAACACAGTGCTTATGCTAAAATACCAAGTGCCATCAGTACAAAATGTGATCGAGACACAAGATATTAAGTAACGAAACAACGATGCATAAACAAATAACCTAGACAAGTTAGTTAAGCCTTGTCTAAGCCTAGTATAAGTTAGTTAAGTCTGGTTAAGTTAATTAAGGGAAAAAACATGCACACAAAACGCAGGTTTTTGAAACTTTTCTGCAAATACCTCAAAACATTCACCAACTTCAAAAGTTCACTACTCCTCCATCCCAACCCATATAGCATAATATAAATAATAATAAGCTAAGTTAAGACAAAAACTCTGTATACACCAATGTATATGTAAAGTACTCAGCCACAATAAATCATTATTATTATTATTATTACTGCAGCTTGTAGTCCACAAAAAACAGTTTCTTACACCATTTTAAAGTTTTTCGTAGGAAACTATATGATGAAACAAGGTGATCTTCCCTATCTACACCACCCATATATTTCGTATAATTTATGACTACTTGGAGCTTTTTTATATCGCGCTCAACTCCTCCTCTCTCAATTCTGTTTACATTGACCATCTCTGCCACATCATAGGTGCTAAGCATAGTGACGACCCTTTTATCCTTCCAAGCTAGTATTAAATAATTGCCATTTCGCAAAGTTACAGTTTTATCATATGTAAATCGTGGCTTCTGTATAACTTCTGGTAATTATTTCCTATTTGTCTGAATTGTTCCTGTGATATGACATTTTATTTTGGCAATTCTTTGGCGAGAGATAAGCTGGTGTAGTATCTATCAGTAAAAATGTGATATCCTTCTATGTCTGGGTGTTCCTTTAATAATTTAACATAAATATGTAAGACAATTCTGCCGCTAACAAGTAGTTCTGGTTTAATTAAGCTCTCAGATGTAATAATGATAAGCTCTCAGATTTAATACATTCATTTGTAGTAGTATAATTAGAATAGAAAATGTTGACAGTAGAGCTGGTAGTTGGAGTGGATCGTCTTTACTTGTTATGCCAGCCAGGCTGGTAGTTGGAATGCAAATGGTTAAACTACAACGCAGATTATTCTTCGACTGAGACTATCAATGAATCTGTTGCCACCTAAATTTGACGATCAGACAACGAGTAGTGATATTGAAAAAATATTAGCGGATGTAATTAATTCTTTCGTACCAGAAGATTTAAACAACTTGGCAGTAGTGAGAGTAAACGAAGAAATTATCAATTAACAACAATTGTTGCAAGGTGGAAGAAAAAATACCAATCAAACAAAGTAAATGTTATCTAATAATATAAAGGTAAAAATAATTATTGAGTGTATATTTCAATTTATTATGTTAAATAGTGTGCTTTAATGACATCCTACCACGAAATGTAAATAATGCTTACAAAAATAATTGAAAACGATAACATCAAGTGAATCAAATCAGAATATTAAGTTAGTACTAAACGAATGAAATTTATTCAGTCTTCGAATAATACTATTAAAATAATTGAACCCAAATTTTTGATATCTGGCTATTCCTTTCTACGAAATGATCATGCTTTTAGATATATAGAGGTGAAAATAAGAATGATGACTTATTTATATATACAGCTGGGTCTGTTTTTGTGCGGATTATTTTAATGCGGTTTTGAAGTTATGCGATTCATATTTCTTAATATTTTTTATGCGAATTTTTTTAATGCGATTTTAAAGTTATGCGATTCATACTTCTTCTTAGTATCTATTTATGTGGATTTTTTTATGTGAAAAGAAGTTCATATTTCACTTAAAATTGCGATTTCTCCGTTTTATATGCATACATATTGCATGTTATTGAAATACATACATAATTAATTTTTATGCAATAGTATTCTAATTTTACAAGATTATAATGTCAATCTGTTCAAACACTAAATGGCAGAACTATGCAAATATTCTTAATATTGAATCGTTTGTTAACAGATTGCTAAATATGTATATAATTAATTATACATACACTGCATAAGCGATTTATTGTTATAATTCAATGAAGTCGTTGAATTAAAAAAAAATATTTAACCTTTTGCACTCGAGAGGTGACTCTCGGTCACCACATACTTTGTTACGGCAACTCGAATGGTGACTCTCGGTCACCATTCGATTTGACGTGATAGATACGTAATGACCGTTATACGATGGCGATGTTCATTTTCATTTGATTTCTATGACATAAAAGAACCATTAGATTTTTTTACGTTATTTTTTACCGATCAACTAATTAATGAAATAGTGCATGAAACTAATAATTAAGCTACAAGGAAGTTAGAAGGGAAGACACTATCATCGTATTCTATATAGCGAACTTGGTATGATGTGACCATCGAAGAATTTTACTAGATGGTATTGAGGTTACTGTAAAAAAAACCCAATGTTATCATAAACTATATAAAATATATGGGCGGTGTTGATCGAACTGACCAATATGTCTCGACATACTGTTTTTAAGAAAGACCTTTAAATGGGGACGAAATCTATTTTTGGGGGTTTAGAGATCTGTTCAATCAATTCTTATATTCTTTATAAATCAGTAAAGAAGCAGAGAAACGAACGGCCGCTTACTCATTTCTAGTATGTAAAAACTTTGCTTTACCAATTGAGAGGAGATTTTCGCCAGTCACGAGATCGAGCTTTTACTTTGACCTGCAGTTTTGATGAAATACTATTGAATGGGAAGCTACATGTTATGCTAACAGGAGTTAAGAAGGATTGCAAGGTTTGCTCTCAACGAAATAAGCCTGGCGAAAGACACCAAACCACATATTACTGCGATACTTACTCCGATAAACCGAGGATGCATCTTGGAGATTGTTTAATAAAATACCATACAAAGCAACAATACAGAGCTTAATGTTTAACACATTTCCTTCTTTGAGGTATAAAGATACATAAAATATTAAAATATAAAAGTTTTATACATTAATTTGTGTGTGAAATCATTTTAATGAAGCTGTAAGAAATTCATCAAAAATGCGGAAAATCGTCTCGAGTTGCTGGTTCGTCCGAGCGAAAAAGGTCTCGAGTGCAAGGGTTAATTGATAATAAATATAATGACTACTATATTTATTATCAAATATTTTTTTTATTTTAACGACTTCATTGAATTATATCAATAAATTGCTTAATATTACTCATATGGCGAATACTTTTGTGTGTCAGTGTATATGAATTTGCTATACATATTATGGGGTTTCTCCGTTGTAAAAATTGAACAGCATGTTGTTTTTGCATTTTAAATCACATTCTATTTTCACTTTTTAAAGAGTAATTATTTAGTGTCCGCAAATTTAATTTAAAAAGAGAGTTGATGTTTGTCTTTTTATTATCATGAGTCAAAGTTTTAATTTTTATTTTAAAGTTTTAGTTTGCCATAATAGAGAGAAAAAAACAATCAATAAAATGAATTTCTTTTGAAACAAAAATTGCAATTTTAGATCGCTTAGCGAGAGGAGAAAGATCAACGGCGGTTGGTAAATATTTTAGTTTAGGTGAGTCCACCTATAAGAGCAATTAAAAAGAATAAAGATGCAATAAGAAAGTCTGTCATTTTTGGCACAAAACTAAATACCAAATTATCACGGTATTCAAGAGATGATTTATCAGAAAAAATGGAACAAGCGCTCATAATCTGGTTAGAAGAATTATCTCAAAGGAGAATTCCTTTAAGCGGTCATTTAATTCAACGAAAAGCTCTTCAGTTTTATGAACAAATAAAGGAATTAGAGCCATCTACTTCCGCTTTTCAAACTGATAGAGAATTTTCGGCTAGCAAAGGATGGTTAACTGGGGTTTTAAAAAGGAATGCACTACATAACGTGAATATTACGGGCGCGGTTGTATCAGCAGATGAAAAAGCTGCCAAAAATTTTCCAGAAAAGTTAGCCAAAATAATTGAAGATGGTGGATATTGTTCACACCAAATATTTAATGCCGATGAAACACAACTGTTTTGGAAAAAAATGCCTAGTCGAACTGATATCGCAAAGTTTGAGAAAAAAGCCAGTGGATTTAAAGCAAGCAAAGATCGAATAACATTGTTACTTTGTAGCAATGCATAGGGATATCGGATGCTGAAACCCCTAATTGTAAATCGATCTCTAAGACCACGCGCTCTAAAAGGCAAAGATAAAAACAACTGCAGGTACATTGGATGGCTAAAACAAAGGCTTGAGTGACAACTGCAATATTTACTGACTGGTTTGATAATTGCTTTTTACCAGAAGTGAAAACGTATATGAAACAAAAACGTCTCGATTTCAAGATTTTATTACTTATTGATAACGCACCAGGTCATCCACATTTAGAACATCCGAATATAAAGGTAATGATTTTTCCACCCAATACAAGAAACATTATTCATCCATTAGATCAAGGCATCATTGCAACTTTTAAACAATATTACATTAGACGCACTTTTCAATTTATAGTGGATAAACTAGAAAATGAGTCGATAACAATAACTGACGCTTGGAAAAAAATTTCTATCTTTGACTGTATAAATCATGTTGCATTTGCTATTAGTCAAATAAAACCACACACTTTAAATGCCTGTTGGAAAAAGGCTTGGCCTACATGTCTTGGAAACAGTGCAGCTATTCAAATATCGGCATTTTCAGATGAAATCATTACTTTGCCACATGCTATTGGCGAAGAAGGTTTTGATTCATTTAGCCAGAATGATATTGACGAATTGCTTGAGAAATAATGCCTTAACTGACAATGATACTATTGCAATAAGTTTAGATACCGTAGAAGATTTAGAAAAAGATAATGAAACAGAAGTAGAACCTGTTCCCTTCACTGCAAAAATGATTCGAGAAGGTTTTCAACTTTGTAATCAATTGGAAAATCATTTTCTTGTTAATGACACGAATTCTGAACGAGCTTTTAAATTCCAACGAGAGCTAAATAATTGTATGTCTGGATATCGCGAGCTTTATAAACAATTAGTAAAATCATCGTCTCAAAGTTTAATCGCCGATTACATTGTCGCCAGAAAACCATTAACACAGAACGAGGCATAAGTTGACACTAATTCTTTGTTTGTGTTTCCTCTAGTGACGAAACTGATTTTACACCAGTTCACAACTGAACCCGCATATTTACAAATAGCGATGATGATTAAAATATGTATGAAAAAATGTAAAATAAATTACATATGTGTACTCATTTCTTTGAATAAAATTAAACAGTTAACAAAAAAATAAAGTAAAAAACTTTTGTTTTTTATCAATTTTTTTCAGATATTTGATGTTTTTTTTAGACCATTATTTATTTCCTGATTTTTTATGCGAATTTTAGAGTAATTTCACTTTGTTGCTTTGGTTTTATGCGGTTTTTGAAAATTACGGAACGTATCCTAATTTTTCAATGTTTTTTGTGCGATTTTTTTTAATGCGGTTTTCTGCGGAACGTATCTACCGCATAAAAACAGATTCTGGTGTATATTGAAATTACCTTTTAAAGTTACTTAAAAGTGCAATTGTATTTCAAATACTTCAAATCATATAATATGCTTTAAGTAATATTCAAACTGAATTAGTTTACTGAAATATTTGATGTGCAAAGAAATTTTTTATTTTGGAATTAAATGTTAACATTTCTCTTTCAATTTTACCTTATTCTATATCATTTTATTTCCAAGAAAAATTTAATTGTATAAATTTTTATATCTATGTCTTTTGAATATTTATCAATTTCTTTTGTGATGAATATATGAACTGTTATTTTGAAAGTAACATAAGTCACTTTTTGTGAAAAATGAGTTAAAGCTGTTTATGGTTACAAAAATGTATAATCTTTGTATTTTTAACTATTTCACTTACAATTCCTTTCAAAATTCTCATTATTTCGTGAATAGAACATTTTACTGTCAAACAGAAATGTAAATACGTCTATTTGAAAATGGTATAAGTCACTAGGTAAACTTTTTTTTGTAGATGTTTTATAACAGATCTTGTATTATATGTGCAAATAATTCAGAAGACATATGGTTAATTAGAAATATTTCATTTTTTAATATTTTAGGAATTCTTCATTTAATGCAAAAAGAATATGAAATCATTACAATATTTTCAGTTTATATTTACTGATAGCAAAATAAATAACTATGATAATTAGTGGACTATATATATTTTTTTATTTCTATAAAGTAGAAGTATATTGCAGTTTTGTAAAATATAGTGTTATTTAATGGAGTATATATAATATATAAGCATTTATTGGAATTATTTTTTTTGTAAAATGTTATTAGACAGTGAATAGGTAAATCATCTTTGTATTCATTACATCCAGTAATTAGGTGGCTTTCAAAACTCTTTTATTTTATGGAAATATTACTTATAATACAAAGAAATGTTACCCATAGAAAAAAAATGCAACTGAGAAGACAAATTATAACAAGGACACTAGACTACACATAAATAGTAAGAACAATTTAATCATAGGGAACACCAGTGTAGACCACAGCACAATATTCACAATAAGCGGAGCACTACAAATATTAAGTTTCAGGTAATTTACCCCTAACTCACATGTTACTAAGTTGCACACGATAGTGTAAATAATCAGGGCTTAATCATACCAAATTTACGATACAAAGCCAAGGAGCCAATGAACTCAAGTGTAAGTTTTATGACACACAGCCTCATATCATTTTTTGATGGAGATGATTAGTTGTCTACACCTCATCTTTTGTAGCCAGCAGTTTTGACTGTTTGAATTGGTAATGTCGAGTGTGGGGATCACGGATACCAAGTACGTATATCAGTGCATTCTTGTTGGATTCTACGTGGTCATACAAAGCATAGGCCTGGTATTTGATAGACTCCTCAACTGTAGATACACAGAGATTTGTCTGGAAATCAGGTTAGTTTTTTTTATATTAGTTTTTAAGTTGAAAACCGATGTTCATTGTGATCTGAACCATTTCTGTTCACTTATCGTTCTGCAAGCTGCTGCCCTTTGACCAATATTTTACTTGTTTTATTTGCTGTCTTTATGTGTTTGTAGTTTTCTTGGCTTTTGTCGTTTGTTTTTTTTAGGTTTAAAGCTGATTTTCATCTGAAGAACAAACTATGACTGGTCTATTTGTAGAGTTTCCTTTGATTCACCCATAGCAATTTGCCGAAGTTGAATAAAAGTTAGCCACCACTATCTTATTTACCCGTCAACCTGATTGATCATTTTTGTTGAAATTGACTTTATGTGGTTTATTTCAACTGCATTGATCAACCCAGAGAACACATATAAACGTGCTTAAGATACCAATGTACTGATAAGCTTACTAAACAAGAAAAATGAATCGGTGTTGGAGAAACTAAGAAACACTTGGCTGATAAGTTCTTGTCATTTATAATCTTGTGGTGTTATCACATGAAAACATGTAAAATTATGTGATGAATTTACTGCTGAGTCGCAGAAACTGTTTTGTGTTTTAAGCTTAAAATATGAATTACTAAATAAATGCTAACATACATTTTAAGTAAATGGAGAATCCCTATTCTTTAAATCAGATCGATATATTCTAGTGCATTATTATCACTGTAATGTAAAAATACGATTTTTGGACATTTTTATATCAGTTTTTATTAAGCCTCGTACACACTTACAGACCGAACACCTGTAATAAACAAAGTTTTAAACCATTGTAATGAATCTATAACAAGAGTGGATATTTTAGCGAACCATCAGTGTTCGCCAAATTCGTTTTCAAAAGTGTGGACAATTTCGTGAGCATTTCAATGATCATTTTTTTATCTGATTTTATTTCAGTGGAGAGCTAGCAATTGTTGACGAAGATAACTTGATATTTCATTTTGATTTTTCGCCTGAAAATTTAACGGTTTAAGAACATTATATTAGTGTTTGAACTTAACTACTAGTTCGGCGACGTGAACAACGAACCGAGCACCTCCATTATCTGTCAATGTTCGAAAAAAGTTCGTAGCATAGTTCAGTGTATACTTCAATAAGTGCTTCTCTGTTGGTTTGTCAGTGTGTACGAGGTTTTACATCGCATAAACAATTTTAATTCATATACTAAAATAACTGAAGCTTATCTAAAAAAATATTCTTTGCATCAGAAATTTGTCACCTTAAGTTTTTATCAAATATATTTTTAGGTAATACATCATTCTCACTGTGAGGTACTATACGAGGTCAGACAATTAAGTAATGCGACCGATTTTTTTTCTCGGCCTGTGGTAACACTGCGAACCTGTAACTCCGCCACCGTAATAGCAGATCCCTACTCTCTCGATTGAGACCTTGACCACCCTCGTACGATCATTTCTTCGCCAGCTGTTTAGTGTTTTGTAACAACGCGCGAGTAGTGCATGTCACGGTGCGCGATAAAATTTTGTGCAAAACTCGGCGAAACCGCGACAGAAACTTATGAAAAAGTGCTTAAAGTGTATGGTAGTGATGCCCTGAGTCGTAGTCAGGTGCTTCGGTGGCATGCCGATTTTGTGATTTGCTTCTTCGACATTTTTTTGATTTTTTGATTGTGATTTGCTTCTTCGACAGCAAAGGGGTGGTTCACAAAGAGTTCGTACCACCTGGACAAACCGTAAATCAAGTATTCTACCGCAATGTGCTCGAAAAATTACGAAAAAGGGTGCTCAGAGTGCGTCCAGAGATCGCGAAGACTTGGGTTCTGAATCACGACAATGCTCCCTGTCACAGTGCGTTCAGTGTCTCTCAGTTTTTGGCGTCTAAAGGTATCGCAACGTTACCACAACCGCCCTATTCACCGGACATGTCACCCTGCGACTTTTTCCTATTCCCCCATATGAAAAAATTCGTCAAAGGTCGACATTTTGACTCCGTTGAAGATATCCAAGAATCTGTGACGAGGGTATTCGGAGAGGTCCCACAAGAAGTGTTCCAGAATTGTTACGAAAACTGGAAAACTCGCTGGAATAAGTGTATAGATGCGGGAGGGGACTACTTTGAAGGGGATCGCAGCGATGTTCCTTAATTTTTAAATATACTCGATTTTTGAATTTTGTCGCATTACTTAATTGTCTGACCTCGTATATATCATTCTCACTGTGAGGTGCTATATTAATCTTGAACTGTTTAATATAAAATAGTTAAAGTAAAAATAAAATGTAAATAGAAGCAGATATGATAGTTTTATTAAAGGTTTACTCGTATATTAAATTGACTACACATTTGTGTTGAAAAACTATTCAAGAAAGAGTATTTGTGTAAACATGTATTTAAAATTGTGGCGTATTTTACTGCTTTGTTTCTTATGAATCTGCAATTTTTTAAAAAAATGATTTCGTACAATGACTTGTGAAACCTGAACTCAATATTCCAAATCAATAATTAGTCCAAGTAGTTTTGCAAACGTGTAAGTAAAATAGAAAAATACATATTCGTATTTATTATCATCACATAAACAGCAATTTAATTATTTGTGTTTTTTGGATAGGCTGAGTTGAAGTGGAAAATAAAACTAAAGCGATAAATCGGATAGTAATTTTTTGAGACAAACTTCCATTAATCAATAATAGCGAGTGACCAAAGATTGAAAGTAAAATTTAGAAGTGTACAAAAAGGGGAAAAAATTAGTCAAAAGATCAGTTTAAAAGTTAATTTACCGTATATCGGTAAAAAAGAGTGTTTGTTTTAAGTAAGTTATAATTTTTTTAATTTCACTTTAATATATACACATATTTTTAAATTTTAATAGGGCCATATCAAAATAGAAAAATCTTTTAAGTTAACACTTAATGGATGGGCTATGTAGATTATGGGTTTTCATTCCAGTTTCTTAAAACAAGCCATGTAGATTTTTGGTTTTTCTTAAATTTTGATTACGCTATGCTAGTTTTTCATTTTTATGCACTTTGGGTTTTTTTCTTGTTACTGTTAGTTGTAGTACTATCTATCTGTAAAACTTATTGCAGAGTTTTGCTTTTTAGGTATTATTTTTTAGTAATTTCATAACTGTGAAAATGGTAAGTATGAAAAAGGAAAAAAAAATATCCTTAAAAGCCTTGCAAAGTTTGTAGCTCAAAGAAAAAAGAAATGAAACTATATATATATATATATATATATATATATATATATATATAAATTTTGTCAGGTTCTACTTCACAAAAGTTAATGTTTTACAAATTATCACACTCGTAAGAAATACTAGATATGTAAATAAATAACTTTTCAAAATGTTATTGAAAATAATAGTGATATTAGGTTGGCAAGTATCTCCCTTCCGCTTTTTTTTTTTTTTTTTTTGTACATAGCCTCGAAATTCAAAAGACCAGAAGGCGGAAGGGAGATATTTGCCAACCTAATAATAAAACTGCAACGCTTTAAAACCATATATACGTATTTATTTAATTTCTTAAAAAATACCCGAAAACTAATAGATAGAGAAAAAATAACCCTTCCGTTAAGTGTTAAATTCGTTAAGAAGACAAAATATTTGTATAAAATAATAATTTTCATATAACTGTTCGATACAAGTGTATTTGGTGACAAGATGAAACTTTTATTCTAACATTAAAATAAGGAATCTGTCTATAATGGATTAATTTGTATTTTAAATAAAATTTCTGAAATAAACACAATTGTTCATGTTCTATTTTTGATTTTGGATGTAAATTATAAAATGATTATTTTAATGATTAATCTAAAGCAAATTTAAATGGAAGTAGATAAATAGAAATTTGATTTAACTTTTGTTGATCCATTTTACCCAATCACTTATATAATACATAAAAAGATAAGTTGTGAAGTGAGTTATTGGAATTGTGAGTTATATTTTTACATATGTTCTTGTTTCATTTTCCGATTGATCTTGTGATTTGTTTTAATAATATAGACACACTCATTTAAAGTGTGTGTGTATTTGTCATCAACCTGCTAGTCAGCATGATTATTATTGTTGAAAAATACGTGAGCGAGCACGGATTATTGTACTAATATTTTGATGGTTGACCTATAGAAAATCCGTGGGCGAAGTGATTGTTGTGTCGGTATATACGATGAACGCATCGTCGTCGCTCGGTGTTTTTATTTGTTAGTTAAGTTTTTGTTCACTCTCTCGTTAGAGCAACAACAATTGTTTTTCGAGATGCTTTGCATATTTTAACTGTAACTGTATTAATTGTATTTCAATAAACACTTAGTTTTATCTACAAACAGATTGGGTTTTATTATACACTTAATAAAATTCAATAGGTTATGGGCCCAGCACGCTTCCACTGCGCCTAAGGATTGTTGTGTCGGTATATACGATGAACGCATCGTCGTCGCTCGGTGTTTTTATTTGTTAGTTAAGTTTTTGTTCACTCTCTCGTTAGAGCAACAACAATTGTTTTTCGAGATGCTTTGCATATTTTAACTGTAACTGTATTAATTGTATTTCAATAAACACTTAGTTTTATCTACAAACAGATTGGGTTTTATTATACACTTAATAAAATTCAATAGGTTATGGGCCCAGCACGCTTCCACTGCGCCTAAGTGTTTATTGAGAAGCCACGCTGGCTTAAGTGATTAAAAAAAGTGTTGAAGTTTGAGTGCATATTGTTTTTCCGTTCTAAGTGCAAATATCTCTGATTGTTCACGATGTCCGATCGAGAGAGTTTAGATATTACGAAGCTGGAAGGTTCGAACAACTATTCGCAATGGAAGTTCGAGGTGAGGATTGCCCTCCAAGCCAAGGAGCTGTTCGGCTACGTAGACGGAACGGAAGAGAAGCCAGCCGAAGACAAGGCTGAACTGAAGGCCTATACAAAATCATCGTCTCAAGCCGAGATACTGATTTTAGGCTCGATCACTCAAAAGTTGCGATGCAATCTTATTAACTGCTTGTCTGCCAAGGAAATGTGGGGAAAACTCGGTGAATTATATGGCGATACAAGCGCTGATGCAAAACAAGCTGCATGGATGCAGTTTTATGCCTTCCGCATTAATGAGGACGAGTCAGTGGTAGTGCAACTGGAAAAATTCGAAAGTATTCTAAAGAAATTAGAAGATGCTAATAGTAAACCTGACAACGAGGCAGTGATTTCAAAACTGCTAAGCAGCTTGCCAGAAAAGTATGAACTGTTCATGGTAGCCTGGGAATGCACGCCCAAAGCTGACAGAACGAAAAAGACACTAATCGCCAGGTTGATTAAAGAAGATAATCGACTGAAAGAAAAAGAAGCGACAACGCTTGCACTTCAAGTGAAAAATGTATCACTCAACGCGAAAAACGACGCAAAAATGACACGAAGAAAAAGAAACGCTCTAAAAGAGATATCGAGGAGCTTAAAAGAAGGACGCGCTGTGGAATATGCAAAGAAAAAGGTCATTGGGCACGCGAGTGTCCACAGAAAAGTTCGCTTAATAATGGCAGTGACAAATCAGTGAAATCAACGACCGCGTTCGTTTGTGATGTCACGAAGTCTTACAAATGCATAAGCGACAGTGATAGAGATTGGTTTATTGCGGATTCGGGAGCGGGAAGGCACATGACATTCCGAAAAGAATTTTTCACCGATTTTCGCCCGAGTCCAGTAGGCAGTGCAGTGAAAGTGGCCGATGATCGCTACCTCGATGCGCCAGGAGTCGGAACAATTGTGATTCGAGAAAATCTTAATGGCATTGTGTATGAGCGCGAAATGAGAGACGTGCTCTACGTTCCTGATCTTGGCTGCAATTTATTCTCTGTAGGAGTAGTGAATAGAAAAGGTTTGAAATTTTTCTCCGACGAAAACGGGTGTGAAGTACGCGATAAACAAGGGTGCCTTATCGCGCGAGGAATCCCACATGGTAATTTGTTCCGCATGAACTTTAAGGTGAACGTGCCCATTGAATGTAATGTTGTACGAACAGATGGGCAAAACAAGCTAAACCTTTGGCATGCGCGAATGGGGCATGCTAATATCCGTGCTGTGAAACACACGTGTGAACGATTTGGCATTGCTGGCGTATCGCAATTAAATTTGGAGTTTTGTGAAGGATGCGTACTGGGCAAGCAGACCCGAAGGCCGCATCCAATCAGCGCATCTGTAAGTAATTACGGGCCAGGAGAGAAAATCCACAGCGATGTTTGCGGCCCCATAAACGTGCAATCTCCGAGCGGCACACGTTATTTCCTAGTTTTCAAGGATGAGAATACAAGCTTTAGAAAAGTTTATTATCTGCGTCGGAAATCGGAAGTGTTCGACAAATTCAAGGAGTTCGAGGCGTTCGTGTTTACACAACTGGAAACGAAAATAAAAGTGCTTCGTACGGATAATGGCACTGAGTATACCTGCGAAAAAATGAACAGTTTCCTCAAAGGCAAAGGTATCATAAATGAATTTTCGTCGCC
Organism: Neoneuromus ignobilis; assembly: GCA_029203775.1. Lineage (NCBI taxonomy): Eukaryota > Metazoa > Arthropoda > Insecta > Megaloptera > Corydalidae > Neoneuromus > Neoneuromus ignobilis. The sequence continues at coordinate 2,529,621 of CP092095.1, read as the reverse complement.
TTATATACACGAACAAAACGGACGCGCCGAGCGCGAAATTCGTACCCTTGTTGAGTGTGCACGTTCAATGCTGCACGCAAAGAACGTAGACACAAAGTTGTGGCCGGAAGCAATTAACACCGCGTGTTATTTGCTAAACCGAACCATTTTTAAGCCTGGAGAGACACTTACTCCATTTGAGAAATGGTTCAAGCGCGCGCCGTCAATAAAACACTTAAGAGTGTTTGGGTCAACCGCCTACCTGAATATCCCCGAGGAAAAGCGCCAAAAATTTGATCGTAAAAGCAAGCCGGTCATCCTTGTCGGTTATGACGGTGAATCGTCGAATTACCGACTTTGGGATAAAATATCGCAGAAAATAAGTATCAGCAGCAATGTGACAATCGACGAGAACGACATGCGGAGTGCCAATAACGACGCTGAATCAAATATACTTAAAATTAATTTTGGTGTGGAAGACGATGAAGAGTCAATAATTCACGCCGAACAGCCGGCTCCAGAAAATCAAGTTGACAAGACGACGAAAATAAATAATCCAGATATGCTAGCTGTTCAAAACGCGCCAGAGATTGAGCCTGCAACCGCCGAAGAAGACAATGCTGCTGAAGGACGGCAGTTGCGCGACAGACACACAATTAAAACGCCAGACCGATATGGCGTACCTATTGCCTATCTTGCCGACGTAAAAGTAATGACGTTCGATGAAGCTACAACGAGCGACAATGCCTGCAAATGGAGGAGAGCCATGGACGAAGAAATGCAAGCCCTCCAAGACAACAATACGTGGACACTATGCGGGCTACCTAAAGGAAAGAGGGCAATAGGATGCAAGTGGGTCTACACCGTGAAAAGCGACGCGGCTGAAATCCACTTCAGGTATAAAGCGAGGCTTGTGGCGAAAGGCTTTCGCCAACGCGAAGGTATTGATTACTTCGATACCTTTGCTCCGGTCGTTCGCTACGAGTCAATTAGAATTCTTCTTGCGATCGCAGCAAAACGCGATTATGAGATAATGAAATTTGACGTCAAGACTGCATTCTTGAATGGCGACCTTCAAGAAGAAATTTATCTCGAGCAGCCCCAAGGATACGTAGATGAGAAGCAGCCTAATGCAGTAATGAAGCTACATCGGAGCCTATACGGACTGAAGCAGTCACCCAAGTGCTGGAACGAAAAATTCACAAGATTTCTCAAGGAATTCAATCTCGTGAATACAGCAAGTGACAAATGTGTGTTTATTGGAAAAACACAAGGTTTTAATGTGTATCTCGCGATCTATGTAGACGACGGTTTGATAATGAGCGATAGTGAGCGTGCGATAATGAGTGTGCTTAATTATTTAAAGAGTAATTTTGAAATTACTTTCGATTGCGCTAATGAATTTCTAGGCTTTGAAATTAAACGCGACCGCGAACAACGTCTACTAAAAATCTCTCAGGCAGGCTACATTAACAAGGTTCTTAAAAAATTTGGCATGCATGAAGCGAACCATATTAGTGTACCAGCTGATCCGGGAATGTCTCTGCAAAAACACGCCAGTACGATCGATTTAAATATTGCTTAGTTTTCGGAGACAGTGGGAGCTCTTTCGACATTATCGGGTTTACTGACGCTGATTTTGCCGGGTGCATCGCAACTCGAAAATCGCGAAGCGGCTACGTTTTTATTTTAAATGGTGCGCCAATCTCGTGGTGTAGTCAATTACAGAGACTTGTCACATTGTCAACCGCGGAATCGGAGTATGTTGCACTTGCAAATGGTGTAAAAGAAGCAATCTGGTTGCGCCGTATGTTGAATGAGTTAAATATTGAATGTAAAGCCGTTCCTGTATTTGTTGATAACGAAGCGGCTATCAAAATTGCGAACAATTCAGAATGTAATGATCATAAGCGCTCAAAGCACATAGATGTTAAGTTTCACTACACTCGTGATGTTGCTAATCGCGGGGAAATAGAAATTAAAAATGTAAAATCGAAAGAACAACTTGCTGATATTTTTACAAAGCCGTTAGCAAAACAGCAGTTCTGCTACCTGCGTAGTAAATTAAATATTCTTGAACCTACAAAATAAGTGGGAGTGTTGAAAAATACGTGAGCGAGCACGGATTATTGTACTAATATTTTGATGGTTGACCTATAGAAAATCCGTGGGCGAAGTGATTGTTGTGTCGGTATATACGATGAACGCATCGTCGTCGCTCGGTGTTTTTATTTGTTAGTTAAGTTTTTGTTCACTCTCTCGTTAGAGCAACAACAATTGTTTTTCGAGATGCTTTGCATATTTTAACTGTAACTGTATTAATTGTATTTCAATAAACACTTAGTTTTATCTACAAACAGATTGGGTTTTATTATACACTTAATAAAATTCAATAATTATGACCAAATACCAGTGAGTAGTAACATTTAAGGAGGCTTTTACTCATCAGTGGATAATATAAGCTGATGTGAAGATGATATACACATACATAACATACATACATGTATATATATATATATATATATATACATACATGTATACATACATATACATACATATACATACATACATGTATATATATATATATATATATATATATATATATATATATAATAGTAATAAAAAATACTTTGGGAATTTATTTGTCACAGTTTGTATGGCTATAAAATAAACATTTTCAATGTATTAAGTTAATTGTGAATTTAAAATTCATATTGTTCAAGAATTAAACTAGAAAATAAGAATTACGTTACCCTTTGATGATTCAATTTTATCACTAAAATGTTTGAGAAATTCGTCAGTTTTGAAAATATCTTATGTAGTGATGAGATTATTTTTTATCATGAATTTTTTCTATTGTTTTAAAATGTAGAAGTCCTACAAACGGTTTGATATTTAAAAATTGAAAATGACATTTCTGCTGTGAAATAAATATAGAACAACTGAACTGAATTGAAATATTATTTTTCTGCATGCACTATAAACACTTGTGTTTTATCATATCTTATATTTTATTTTTTATAATACAGATTTAATTTAAAAAAAAGTTTTTCAATTAAATCAACTTCCTGAATGAAGAACGGTTGAAGTTAGTAATCATCTACAGATGAAAATTAAACTCATCACTAAACAAGAAATGTTTAAAACTGTCGAATGTCCTAAACATTCCAGTGACAAAATTGAGTCATCAAATGATAGTCTAATTCTTGTTTTTTAGTGAATCCTTGGACAGTCTGAATTTTAAATGAATGGATATGTAAATCACTTCAGAATATCATGTAAAGTAGATTTTTTATATTTAAATGATTGGTGTTATTATGTATAGATAATCTTGAATTATATCTCATTGATTAATTGATTGTTCTGTGCCTACTGCTTTGATGGTATTCTGTTGAATGGAAATTTAAGATTGAACTAGTAGTTTCAAATTTTTTCAGCTAATTTTTTATTAAAATAATACAAGATATTTAGTTTATGTTGTATAAATTATATTCAGCTTAAAGATTAAAAAAAAATCTTGTTTAGTGCATATGTAAAAAGTGCATTGTTATCTAATAAATTGATATTAATTAAATTTTTATTTAAAGAACTAATACATATTATGCCCTTTACCTTCTTTGGTCATTCAGTTAGAGTTATAACAAAACACTTCACTGGTCATTTCATTACAGTTGAAATCTGTTAGAAACTTGTAAAAATGTTTAATTTTATATTATTATCACATTTTTAATGAGATTGACACCACTGGTAAAATAGAGTTAAGCGTATACAAAATCAAATTGACAGCATTGAAATGTTAGAACGAATTGTTTTTTTTAAAAGAAAGAAATTAATATTTTTACACAAGGGTACTGTGAGCTAGAGCATCATTTAAGAAACTGATTTGATTATTTTAATTTACAGACAACTATGACTAAAAATCTAGCTACTGTACTATTCAGTTTGGTCTAACTGAATATTGAATGTAACTTCAATTTATGATTTTTCAATTTGATTAATACGTAGTGTTTATTTTTAATCAATGACTTATTTGTTATCCTTGTCATATATATACCTTGTTTCTGTTATTAACAAATAATTACTTTTTTCTGCTAAAATATTATTTTTTATAAAGTAATTAGTTTTTATTATATTTTGAAATTACTGTTCATGTATTTTATTGATATTATTTATAATCTTAACAACTTCGGTAAAAAGAAATTTATGTAATAATGTTTTGAATAAAATTGCAATATTATTATTATTAAGATAAAGCTTGTTCAAAAAGTTCATGACCTTATTTCCACCAGCTAATTTTCTGTTTACAAAATCTTCGTTTTTTTAAATATATTAATGGATTTTTTTAAAAAAATAAAAAGATAACTTAGAATTGTAAATATTAAAACAGCTAGTTTGATTTTTTTGAAAATGGACTTAGGCCACTTTCAAATTAAACGGCTCATTTAATAATTGTAATATATCGGCGTTTCGGAAAACATTTTTATTTTAAAAAATAAAAGATTTTTAAATTTAATAAATTATGTCTTTAAATAATATTTAATATTTCTGGAATAACTTGAAAAATAATTTATGATTCTTGGAGATAGTACCGACGGATATTTAAAAAAATAAAAAAAGGTATGTGTACTTATATACACATGTCAGAAGTGAAACTTCTTTTCAGTAAAGTAATAAAAAGGTATACGGACAAGCGTATGCCTAAAACTCGTAGATGAACAAATTCTTCAGAATAAAGCAAGTAACAAAATGAAGAAATGTAGTAGGAAGAGAAGCGGTAAATACACGGGATAAACATTTAAGTGTTGAGGAAAAGAACATTTTACAAGACAGTTTTACTTTTCATATACGTTTATTTTCCATAAAACGGACTTTACAATACAGAGCCTTTGATTACATTATACACAACATGTCTGCTTCGTACTTGTTTTATCTAGACCAGTGTTTCCCAACGTGGGGCCCACGCCCCACAGGGGGGCAATTTGATAGTTAAGGGGGGCAATTTAAAAATGGACTCGACACGACTTTAACCCTTTCGCTTTGGGTTATTTAAATGCAATGATAGATATCGGTGACAAATTTAACAAAAAAGGCAAATTCTTAAAAAAATGCTGTAAATAATTATTAGGTATAATTTCGTTTGACGTTACCAAAATATCAACTGGGTAATTAGAGTCGTCAAGTAAACTTCGTCGGGGATTCACCGCGGAGTGTGGTGCCTGTCGCGGGGAACCTCGGACGTTTTAAAACTCGCTAAACAACGCCGTTGTTCGCATCTAATTGGCCCAACTCAACTTCTGTAGTGTTTCAAATCATTCAGTTGGTGTTAATTTGAAATAAGTGTCCGTCAATTAATCGTTGATTTATCAAATATATTTATATATATTGTATAGATATAATTGGTAAGTATTTGATTTTATTTATATTTATTTTAATTTTAGAAGCATTTAACTTTCCAGAAATTTTTGTCAAGTGAAAAAAAATATCGGTAATGTATTATATACATTTAAATAAATATGTTTCTTTGCGTATACGTTTATTCTGTCATATTGAATTAATTTTAACACATATTTTATTATATTCTTTTTTAATTGATTTTTTTTAGCCCATAATAAAATGAGTGGAACAAACAAGAAAAAAACTCGTCAATATTCGGAGGAATATTTAAAATTTGGGTTCATACTCGCTGTTCACGATGAGCAGATGCCGTTTTGTCTTTTATGCCAGCAATGCTTGACCAACGAATCAATGAAACGAGGTTGTCTTGAGGCGCATTTGAAGGCGAAACGTAGTGCTCATATAAATTCAGATTTGAGTTACTTTAAAACTTTAAAGGAAAAGTTTGAAAAAAGAACAACATTACAGTCTCTATTTACTGCTCGTTCTTTAACAAATAATCGTCTTTCTGAGGCTAGTTATCAAATTTCTTTATTAATCGCTAAAACTGGAAAAAATCACACTATAGGAGAGAATTTGATAAAACCGTCAATATCAGCATTTCTTAAAACGGTTCTGGAAAAAGATGACAAAGATGTAAAAGCTATGCCACTCAGTAACAATACTGTTAGCAGAAGAATAGAAGAAATGAGTGAAGATATTGAGAATCAACTTGTTGAAAAGCTGAAAACAAGAAATTTCTCAGTACAAATGGATGAATCAACTTTGAGAGACAGTGAGGCAGTATTGATAACCTATGTAAGATATATTGATGAAGGGCATTTTTCTGAAGAAATGTTGTTTTGTAAAAGATTAGAAAGAACCACTACCTCCAAATATATATAATAAGTTAAAAAACTACTTAGATGTCAATGATATACCAATGAAAAATATAACATCTTGTGCTGCAGATGAGGCCCCTAATATGATGGGCAAGAAAAATGGCTGCTTAAAATTGATGAAAGATGCGAATCCAGAAATGATTATTGTACATTGTGTTATTCATAAGGAAAACTTGGTAGCTAAAAATATCTCGCCTGTTCTAAATGAAGTACTACATGCAGTAATAAAGTGTGTTAATGCTATTAAAGCTAGTGCCAAATGTGAGCGTCTTTTCAAGTTATTTTGTGAAGAACAAAATGAAGACCATGTGAGACTTTTACTTCATACTGAAGTAAGATGGCTATCCAAAGGAAACTGCTTAAAAAGATTTATGCAACTGTTTGATACTCTTAGTGATTTTTTAAGCGACAAACCTGAAATGAAGTATCTGTTAACAATCGATGGTAAAGCATTTGTAAGTTATTTAGTCGATATCTTTGAAAAACTAAATATATTAAATAAGCAATTTCAAGGACCAAATAAAACACTTGTCGATGCAAAAGCAAAGATATTTGGTTTCATTACCAATATAGAGTTATATCAGAAACATATTAACAACAAAAACTTTGAACAGTTTCATTGGCTCCAAAAATGTGAAGTAACTGATACCGCTGTACTTGTTATTGTCAATCATTTGAATATTCTATCCGCTGATTTAAAAGAAAGATTTTTTGATTTAAAACAAATTCATTTCCCAACATGGATGATGCAGCCAATATTAGTGGATTTATCTGATATATCAAATATGCAATATCAAGAACAACTCGCAGAATTGCAAAATGATGAATCAGTAAAAACTTTATTTAATATAAAAGGAGCGATGGCATGGCTTTGTGAAGAAATTGAAATTAAATACCCAAATGCAACCAAATGTGCAAGAAAACTTTTACTACCGTTTCCATCTTCATATTTAGCTGAATGTGGATTAAGTGCTGTAAATGATTTACTGATAAAAAAAAGAAATCGATTTGATATAACACAACGTGGAGACTTGAGATTAAAGCTAAGTAAATTGGAACCTAATATAAAATCTCTGTGCAGCAAGCATCAAGCGCAAGGATCGCACTAAATGAATATAGAAAAATCAATACTAAAATTATTTTGAATTTCAGTTTTTCATTATATGTTTTGAAATATTACTGACGATGTTTTGATAACAATTTCATAGTGATTTCTTCCTAAAACTTATCATTTATATTTCTTAAGGGAACAAAACAATTTTTAAAGGTTAAAAATTATGTATGGGGGGCATAAAAATTTTAGAAATGTTAAGGTAGGGCATGGCCTAAAAAAGGTTGGGAAACACTGATCTAGACTATCTACAGTGCGCACTCTCACATACTCACGCATGCGCACAAGACAAATGTATATACATAGTTTACATTCAACATTAAGTAAAAATTGATCAATGTTTTAAATAAATTAAATTTTTACAATTATTTCATATTAACACATCATATGCGGACAACGCGTCTCGAGTAATAGTATGCGAAGACGTCGTCGAGACGTTGCTCGCATACAATGTGCTAAGTAAGATTAATATTTATTTTCAAATTAAAACTTTTATAAAATTATGAATTATGAAAATTTATTCGTTTTCGTTTGGAATTTCTTCGATTCCCATTGCTTCCTCCGGTGGTGACTGAGTAGGTATAAACGATACAATTGCTTTTTGATAAGAAAAATTTTTGCGCAATAGACATTACCATCTTAAAGCCTGTAAAAAACATTTTTTTCAATTGCTATTATATTACTATTGTATAATATATAATATACAATTAGATCAATGTTTTTTTAAAAAAAGGGTATGCGTACTTATGTACACATGCCAGAAGTGAAACTTCTTTTCAGTAAAGTAATAAAAAGGCACACGGATAAACGTATTCCTAAAACTCGTAGATGAACAAATTCTTCAGGATAAAGCAAGTAACAAAATGAAGAAATGCAGTAGGGAGAGAAGCGGTAAATACACGGGATAAAAATTTAAGTAGAAAATGATCAATGTTTTAAATAAATTAAATTTTTACAATTATTTCATATTAACACATCGTATGCGGACAACGCATCTCGATAATCTTTCGCGCTCTAGTAATAGTAATAGTCGTCGAGACGTTGTCCGCATACAATCTGTTAAGTAAGATTAAGTAAGATGTGTTAAATAAGATTAATGTTTATTTTCGAATTAAAACTTTTATAAAATTATGAATTATGAAAATTTATTCGTTTTCGTTTGGAATTTCTTCGATTTCCATTGCTCCCTCCGATGGTGACTGAGTAGGTATAAACGATACAATTAGTTTTTGATAAGTAAAATTTTTGCGCAATAGACTTTACCATCTTAAAGCCTGTAAAAACATTTTTTTTAATTACTATTATATTACTGTTGTATAATATATAGTATACAATTAGATCAATGTTTTAAAAATTAAACAATTAAAGGAAATACTCACAAATAATATCTAACTGCAATAAATAGCATCTATTTAGATACTATTTATAGATAATTGATAATTTTATAACACCACATAAAATTCAATAAATCTTCAAAATGACACCTGAGAGCAAAGAATTCATAGTTATTGTGAGAAATTGTTACAAATAAAACAATAGATAACATCAAAACTGTAATAGGTTTCGATAATTTTTAAATACCATGTGTTTTAATAGTATTTTTTTATTTGATAAATAGATCAAATGTATATACATAATGTTATAAAATACTATATCTATGTGTTTGTATAAATGTACATAACCTCATTTTTACGTTGATTTGATAAATTTTTAAATACCACATGGATGTAATTTAGTATTATTTAGCTTATTAGTATAATATGAGATTATATAAATTAATATACTTACCAAAAATATCAATGTAATTACATTAAATAACACTCTTATTTAAACACAATTCACAGATTCACGTAAGCACTCTCTGTCATTTACTTAGCTTGATAAGTTAGCGCGCTGCTCTACTTATCAAACCGATGCGCATACGGCTTCATACGTCTTTCTCTGTCTATAAGCATCTTATGGAAATTCGAATAAAATTTATTGATCTAAAGTATATATATATATATATATATATATATATATATATATATATACATAAATTTTACAGTAAATGAGATAATGAGTCGATGTGGTCTGTTATTTGTTAAGATATTTTACCAGTATCCAGTGAAGGTAGTTGTTTGTGTTTTGATATAGACCAAGGAAATATTTTCAAAATATTTTCAAAAAACGCGGCAATGACGTGTTGCATCAAGGGTTTCGCATCCGAAAAAGAGACAATAGAAGTTCCGCATCTGAAAAATGCGACAATAGAAGTTTCACTTTAATAATCTTCATCTGAGGTAATATTGTTATTTTTGTAAAAAGAATCAATATCAGAGTAATCATTGTTTTCAAGATTAATCCTAATATTTTTATAACGCTGAGCATAATTTTGGAAATTAGAATCGTCTTTTTGCATGGGTGATAATATAGTTGTAGATGGGCAAGGCATAAAAGGTGCCTCAAATCTGCACTGCTGAGGTTTATTATTTTATAGCATGTAAAAGTGTGTTTATGTGTTTGTAATTTAACATTACCAGAAGCTTCCTGAGATGAAACAGAAATCAAGTGATCAATTAATGTGATAGCATCCAATTTGTCTTTATCAATTGGATCGCAGGGAGCATTTGCCAACCACAATAGTATATGGACATGCGGACTACCACGATGCTGGAACTCGATACGTTTGAAATAATGAATAACGTAATACCGTCAAAATGGACTGAATTTCTGTGATTTCAAGATGTTCATTAATACGTTGACCGATTTACTGAAATGTATAGCACAGGTAACAGCATCGTCGTTAACAAGCGTTGTTTTTTCGAGGTAATGTAATAGTTCAGCTGCTTCTTCGGAAATAGTTTTACCACTATGTTTAAATTTGTATAACGTTTGAAGTAAATCATTCCATCCAATTTCATTAGCACTGACAGTCAAAAATACAGTAGGTTTACCAAACTGTCTGATCATGGCGAAGAGATCTCTTTTCGATCAGCCCAATACCAAGTTGAATTTGGAATCGATCGTAGGGAAGCAAGATTGGTTTCGATGCAGTTGTTAATGTACTGTTCGTCTTCAATTTGCTGTCGAGTGATTTTTGTATCTTTACCGACATGCTTGAATGTCACCGTTAGAGAATCTCGAACTCGAATCATCATGATTTTCATCGCCATATATAACAAATGGTGTGGCGTAACTGCACGCCGATCAGATCTTCGCAGCTTGTTCGACGTCATCATAAATGGTGTTACATTAACGCCTTCTCTAAAATTTCGGAACTGGCCCAAATAAATTGAAGGAGAAGATAGTTCCTCGGCATGTTCATCGAACAGTAAACTTTGAGGCATATTTTGTTCAGCAGGTGCTATACGTAAATACTATTCCTCATTCCATAATAGGGTATCAACAGTTTTTCTAGCCTTTTTGCTGGCTCTATATTCTCGACTTCACTCTGTATTTGTTTTTTTTGGTGGTGTTTTATTTTTACCTGCCTTCAAAGCCTTCTTTCGTAACTGATACTCTCTAAATAATTAAAGCAAATACTCACAGATAATATATCACTGAAAAATAATATATCTGAAACAAAATAACCTTTATTTGGATGTTATTTTATTGATAATTGATAATATTCCAGCACCATGTAAAATTCAATAAATCTTTACAATGACACCTAAGAAGAAAGAATTCATAATAAATTTAATATAATTTTTTTTGATAAAAGTGTATAATAATTAAATCATAATTATAATTATTTAAGATATTATAAGAAATTGCTACAGATAAAACAACAAGTAACCTCAAAATTGTATAGGTTTCGATAATTTTTAAATATCACGTGTTTTTAATAGTATTTATTTTATTTGATAAATAGATTAAATGTATGTACGTAATGTTATAAAATACTATATACTGTATATATTGGTATACGTGCCAATTCCCTCAATTTCGTGTTGTTTGCTAAATTTTTTAAAATTATTGACATTCTATTGAATTGAACAGCAAATATAGTTGCGACTATTGATGATGGACGATCTTTGTTATATAATATGCGAAAGTTGAAAATTATTTCACCATGGAATAGTTGTTGACTTTTTGAGCTGACATACGTCATTGTCCACTAAAAAATAAAACTTCTCTACACCGTATATCATCCAGTGCAATTTAAATATGATCTGTTTATACGACGCTATTCAACTATCACAGGCGATTACATCCTCGAATACATTTTTGCATAACATGATGAAGTCTGGTTATGAAAATGTTACAAAACTCCTAATTGATTGTGAAACCTATTTAAATAGTATAAGTAAGAAAAGAGAGACAAGTATCATCGACAAACTTGCAAGCATCGTCGTCATTGTCACTTATTAATAAAGTGTGGATTAGATGTTGAAACAAGAGATAATGCTGGAATAACGTCTATAATGAAAGTTCGCAGATTCTTAAAACGTCGTTATTGTTCAACATTTATGGACCATAATCGAAAGTCGAAATAAATCAACTATACATAAAATAAATACTGCAGAAATGTGGAAGGAAAAACGAAGCACATTTGTAAAAATGAAACTGCAATAAATCAATCGCATGCTCTAGTATTTTGTAATACAAGTTCATAATTTTTCAAATACAACATATGAGTTATTTTTTGTACACTTAAAATATTATATTTCTTAAATATTTTGTTATTAATTTTGAACTGTTCTTCAAAATAGGAAATCAATAAAAACTAAAAAAAACTGTCTATCACTTATTTATATTCATCGCATTTCCTTCGCATTTTACATGAATGAACCTTTTATTCTACCAAAAAGATGTTTTTATTTCGTCATAGTTATTGACTGTCAGTACAACTGACTACACTCTTTTCTATAAATTTAATTTTAGATCATTATTAGTGTCTTGTGATTAAGTAAGAAAGAACAGTTATGCATATGTTAAAAATATTTATAGATAGGTGTCAAAGAAGTGATAAGAATTCTTTATTTCTTACAAAAACACATGAAGCACTTTTCATTAAATACGAATTATTTAAAAGTTTGAATTTAAACCCAATGAAGATAAAATAAAAGAATCAGATTTTAGAACATATATAGATACACCAAGACGAAAACGTCTACTTACATCTGAGCCACAAGAACTTCTAGAAGAAATAAATTAAATAAAATTTAAAAATTCATATTTATTTTTGGTTATCCAATATCTATAAATATTTAATTTCTATGAACGATCAAAATTATATTTATTTTATATTTTGATAATTTCGAAAGTGACAATAATCGATTGCAGTTCAAAAATAAATATATAAAAGTTTTTATACATTAATTAAGAACTAAAAAAAATTTCTAAAATTAAAATTATTATTCTATCCGATATTCTTTTCAGTAGGTAACGTCGTTTAAAAAAATTTACATCGCTCTTACTAATTTCGAAGTATAATTAGGATTAATTTTATGCCATTCTTCTATAATCTATTCTTTTAATGTTCTTTTCAAAGTATTGTTGTGTTTCCTAATTCATCGTTTAAGCAATTTCCCTAGATACTTTATAGATTTAGAGTATAATGACTGGAGAGAACCATAAACACATTCCATAACGGTAACATATTTAAATATTTATATGCACATTGATTAAGGTCGTTATATTGTTGAAAAATATATTCATTTCCAAGTCCACTTTGTGGATGCTTTCAGGAAAATAGCTTTTTAAAATATTTAGACATTTAAGAAAATTTTGTCGCTTTTAAGATTAAAATAAAAACCCTCTATTTTTTGTAAAAACAACTTTATTTGTTAAAATATGTAAAGATTGTTTTTTTAGGTTAGATAGAACTTTCAATAAGGATAGCTGTCAAATCAGTTATCAGTGACATTTGATTTAATATACTTCGGCAAATCGTTTTGGAACGTTTTACAATTGGGCAACGGTTCTAAATTGTGAAAATTTATTTCAAAAATCAGTGTTCAGTTCATCAAATTTATAAAGCACTTCATGAATTTTATGATACAAATAATCGGTAATTGGAGTAAGCTATTGCCAAATTATCGATAGATTTCATATAACTTATTCACTATGTGATGCAACAACACCAACAAGTCGTAAAAATATGTGTACCGAAGAAAAGTTTGAGTAAAAATCCGAATTTGTCGATTCGTCATCGTTTGCAGCAACTTGTGTTTTGTCCGTCCACTACGTGGAAAATGTTGAGTAAACATCTTGATCTGCATCCTTACAAGATTCAAATAGTTCAAAAAATGAAGCCATATAATCATTGTTTGCATCGAATGTTTAATGAATGGACCCACAATCGATTAAAAACTGATCCTCTATTCTACAAAAAAAATTGTTCACTGATGAGACTCATTTTTGACTTAACGGGTACGTTAATAAACGAAATTACTGCATTTGGAGTGAGATCAATCGTGAAGTGATTCACGAGAGCTCGTTACATTCAGAAAAATTCACCGTATAGTTCGAATTGCACGCTGTTGGTATCATTACAGGACCTTATTTCATTCAGAATAAAGCCAAAGAGTACGTTACCGTCATTGGTGTACGTTATAGAACTTTGATCAATCAACATTTGTTTCTAAATTTGCATGATATCGATCTCGAAGAGATGTGGTTTTAGCAGAATAGTGCTACATGCTATACTTCGACCGAAACAGTCGAGTTATTGAAACAAAAATTCGGCGATAACGTTATCTTCAGAAATGGATATGTGAATTGGCATCCATGATTATATGATTTGACGCCTCTGAATTATTTTTTTTAGGAACATGCGAAATCTCTAGTTTATGTTGATAAATGAGTAACAATTGAGGTATTAGAAGCCAACACAATTCGTTTTTTTTTATATAAGGCCTCAATTGCTTGGAAAAGTTACCTAAAATTCGACTGACAGAATGCGGTATGTCAGAGGTAGCTGTCGTACACATTTTCCAGAAATTATTTTTAAGTACTAATGCCTATTAAGTATTAATTTAAAAAAGGCTAAGTGTATATACACATGCTAGAAGTGAAACTTCTTTTCAGTATAGTAATCAAAAGGTACACGGACAAGCGTATGCCTACAACTTGTAGATGAACACATTCTTTAGTATAAAGCAAGTAACAAAATGAAGAAATGTAGTAGTGAGAGAAGCGGTAAATACAGGGGATAAAAATTTAAGTAGAAAATGATCAATGATTTAAATAAATTAAATTTTTACAATTATTTCATATTAACACATCGTATGCGGACAACGTGTCTGGACGACTTAGGTATTAACTTAGGTATAAATGATACAGTTGGTTTTTGATAAGTAACATTTTTGCGCAATAGACTTTATCATCTTAAAGCTTGTAAAAAACAATTTTTTTAATTACTATTATATTACTATTGTATATTATATAATATAAAATTAGATCAATGTTTTAAAAATAAAACAATTAAAGGAAATACTCACAAATAATATATAACTGCAATAAATAGCATCTATTTAGATATTATCTATTGATAATTGATAATTTTATAACACCACGTAAAATTTAATAAATCTTCAAAATGACACCTGAGAACAAAGAATTCGTAATAATTTTTTATATATAACATTTTTTGCTAAGTGTAGAATAATTTGATCATAATTATAAATAAAATTATTGTGAGAAATTGTTACAAATAAAACAACAGATAACCTCAAAACTGTTATAGGTTTCGATAATTTTTAAATACCATGTGTTTTTAATAGTATTCCTTTTATTTGATAAATAGATTAAATGTATATGCATGTTATAAAATACTATATCTATGTGTTGGTATACATGTACATAACTTCAATTACACGTTGATTTGACAAATTTTTAAATATCACATGGAAGTAATGTAGTCTTATTTAGCTTATTATTATAATATGAGATTATATAAATTAATATATTTACCAAAAATATCAATGTTTTACATTAAATAACACTCTTATTTCAACACAATTCACAGATTGATTGTAAACAGTAATTTTACTAAGCGTACGTTGCTCTAACATATTAAACCGACGCGCGTGCGTGCGTGATGGACTTCATTACATCTCTCTCTATCGTCTAAGCATTCTATGCAAATTCAAATTCGAATAAAATTTATTGATCTAAAGTATATATATATATAAATTTTACAGTAAATGAGTTAGAGTCGATGTGGTGTGTTATCTTTTAAGATATTTTACCAGTATGCAGTGAAAGCAGGTGTTTCTGTTTTGATGTTTGGGGTGTTTAAAAATGTGAGATCACGGGAAAATTTTTAAAAAACCCGCTAAGAAAATGATGCATTCAGACTTTCGCAACGTAGATTGCTATATAAGTGGTTTCCGCTACACGTAAAAAAATTACCCCAACGCCGCTAAAGAAGTTTCACTTCAATAAAATTCAATGTGCTGCCTATTGCTTTACAATATTCATATGTCTATTGCTTTACAATCATATTAAAACGGTGCGCATGCGTGATGGGTCTCACTACCCTTCACCCTATGCTCTATGTATACTAGATTTCCGCTACGTAGTTCGGTACGTAACTTCCGTTGTATGTAAAAATTTTACCCCAACGCTGTTGAAGGAGTTTCATTTTAAAAATTGGGCATAGAAATAAATTAAATGAACGTTGAATATTAAAATTTATTTTTGATTATCCAATATTGATATCATAACATCTGATATCATAACATCAAACCCCCGTTGTGGCCGCCGTTCAAAGTTATATGAAAGGTACAAACGTTATATCATAAATACAGTTAAGACTAATCCACGATTATCCACTTTTGTAATTGCTGAAAGTGTTCATGTACAATTTGATAGAAAAAAATGAATATACGATAAGGAAAACTCTAATAAATACTGGGTACTGTAGTTGGATTGCAAGACAGAAACCGTTCATTTCAAGAGTAACCAAAATTAAGAAAAATGAACATGTAAATATGTTGGAGGACTTTTGGAAATAATAATCGAGAGGAAATTTTTTATATTTGCCATAAAAGGATCAAAGTTTATTTGGCGAAAACATAATATAGCCTTAGATGAGAAAAATCTGTTTCTCATGAAACATGGTGGTGGTCGAATGATATTATGGGTGTGTATGTTAACCCATTTGCATCCGTGAGCGGTATAGTCCGTGCAAGACGACTGTCAGTTATCACCAAGTGCGGACTATTCCGCTCTTAGCAATATTCTTCTGTCGTCGTAAAACATTTCGTGAGTTTCTTATGAGCAGTATAGAAATATTTCAAGGCTTAAAAATTTCGGAACATATAGCTCATTACCCTTAGGTTTTTTCTTATTCATTGTTTTTCAGACCTCTTTGAACGTTTCAGCGATCACTGCGTCATAAAACTGTTAAGCTTGAGATCAGTCGAATGTTCTGGGGATATTTTTCTGTTCGCGGGGTTGGTTAACTGGTTCGAATAGATGGTACTGTAAATGGGAATCGATGCAAAAAAAATTTGGAAGAAAGTTTTATACCATCGATGGAAGAGCACTTTTTACTAGAAAGAGATGTTATTTTCTAACACGAATCTGCAGCATGCTATCGTGCTCAACTGGTAGAGGTATTGATGATTACGTCTTCCTGCTTATCTGAATAACTGGATAGAACACTCATTTTTTTAATTCAATGTCTCTTTTCTTTAAAAGTTGAAAAATATCTTGACAAACAACGGGTTTCAAAGCTGTTATGGCCCAAGAATGGCTCTGATTTGAATCTCATAGAAAACCTTTGGAAGCTTATTAAGGTTGAAGTTGCTGAAAAAAGGCCAAAAATATTAAGAGAGTTGAATTACTTCATCCAAAAATTGTAGTACGAAGAAATCACGCAGAAAACTTTAGAAAAAATATTTAATTCTATGCCGAAATGGATTAAATGCGTTACTCAAAAAATAGAAGGTCTAAAAAAATATTAATAATAAGTCTTTTTTATGTTGATGCACCTACAGTTGAAAACAATTTAAATTTGTAATAGTATCATGTCCCCATTACATAAATTGTTAGAACTTTGCTTATTGAATAAAGACCTCAATAAAACAGAATTCCTATATTTCGCTCATTTTAAACAAAACTCGTCCAATAAAATGGATACTTTTATGCATTTTAGAATGAGTATAGGCATATAAAAAACTTTTGAAAAACACATTTCACCTAACTACTTACACGGAGGAAAAATACTGAAAAAAGCATTTTATTTGCGTGTCCGCATTTCAATGGTCGAGACTATATATATATATATATATATATATATATATATATATATATATATATATATATATATATATATATATATATATATATATATAGTCGGGGCCATTGAAATGCGGACACGCAAATAAAATGCTTTTTTTAGTACTTTTTCTCCGTATATACAATGTTTCAAATTAAATGTCAGACACTTACATATGAATCGTTTATATAGAATCAAAAAATCATTTTAGTTAAAAAAAGACAATTTATTAAATACTCATTGATATTAATTAATATAAATTCAAATGTATTCATGCAAAGTTAAGAAATGAAAAAAAATACTAAACAGCCTTAAAATTGATTTTGAACTGAAAATGTAATCATTAAAAAATTATTTTACATCCATCAAAGTAATGAAGGAAATTCTGTAGGATTATGCAAATGTGACGCCTAGATTTGTGTTTCATTAAAAATAAATATATGTATAGGGTAGTGTATAGGGAAATATGTGTATAGTTTCTTTTAAATAAAATACAAATCTAGGCGTCACATTGGGATGACCTTATACATTTTCTAGAAAAAATATTATTCTATTACCAACACTCTATACATCTCTCTTATTATATATTAAGAAAAATATCTAATGAAGTTAGGTATGAGGCAAAGCTATTATTATACTTTAGTTAATTTATTCGACAAATCTCTAATTTGTTCTAATATTTTTCTTTGGTAGACAATGTATATCAAATATGTCTAACTATAATTGACTGGATCTAACAATTCTTTTAATAAATTCGTTGTTCTCAAAAAATCTTTATTTTATTATTTTTAAAAAAATATAACAAACAATTAATGTAACTAAAACTATTAATTATTCCTGATAGTAGGCGTAAGAATAAATCGTAAATAATTTTATGTGTTTTTAGTTTGTCGTGTTATTACACTCGTCTAATTCTAAAAAGTAGAAATTGTCATTTATGACAATATTTTAATATTAAAGTTCTTCTGGTATAGCTGCTAAAGATATAATCAATTTTCTTTTTTTTTGGAATTTCAAGAACACCTGAAAAAAGATCATCCAACCAAATTATATTGTAAAAGATTGATAGTCTATTACGAAAATTCTATTATCAACAACAATCATAATATCTCCATCTGGAGATATTATGATTAAATATATATTTAACAGACACCATCTGGTCTCTGTTAAATATATATTTTCTTAAAATTTTAAGGCAAAAAATGTTATATATTTCGTTAATTAATTTTCTTGTTGTAAAGAAATTTTCATTTAATTTTATCATCCAAACTTTTTTTTCATAGAAAATATACCATATTTTACTATTTGTTGTAATCAGAAAAGAAGATGGAATTTAAAGTTTAAAAAACCTGGTTTGATTATATCTATTTCATCTGTTGATGTTGTAATCGGTGTTATTGTAACATTTTCAGATTTTTTAACTCTGAATTGATTTCATCAGATTTCGGCATAATATAAGTGCTAAATAGTTCACATATTAGTATTGTTTATTAATCAATTCAGTATAATGGGGAAACATAATTGATTCTGTTTTAGTAAGATGACCCAAACCTAAAGCATGATGAATTTTGTTAAGTGATACTGTAAAAGAACTTATTTGATCTTTTGGTATTAATTCATTTCCAAAACATAATTTCTCTGATATATCTAGGTGTATTTCTTTATATCTATTTAAATCTGTAGGAAAGAAAGAATTCCCTAAATTTTTTTCCATTTCCATCGAAATTATAACTGTATTGACGTTTCATGCAATGATAACAATTTGTATAAGTTGTACGACTAGAAAATACTATTGATATGTCTGCATCTTTATATTGTTTTTATAAATTAAATTAGATTTATCTTTCCTGATTCATTATTCTTGGACGTGAGTCCAATCATGAGGCTTCGCGAATTCTTATCAATACAGTCATATTATTCTAAATAAATGATAATTGTTTGATCCAAATCTGGAAGAGCTAGTCCAAAGTTTAGCAAAGTTTTATAAATTGACGGTATCAAAGAATAGGAAACGAAATCATAATCATCCCTGATTAAAAAAGGGCACAATAATGTAAATATTTTTATGATATTCAACCCCGTATCGATCGTGTTATAGTTTAGTTTATGAGATAAATTTTCAATTACTCTGTATGTTAAGTTATTATAAACATTTTTCTTTAATAAAATAATTGAAATTGCTAACAAATTCTTGTTCTCGTAAATTTATTTCTTTTTTATTTAATTTAATAGCATTTTATAAATGTAATAAAAGTCTACAAAATTTAGACATTAACTGATATTTTTCAATTAATTTAATCGATTAATTATATGATAATTTAATTTTTTCCGGAAAATTTTATTTTTCCAGAAAAATTTAATAAAATTTGATATAAATCATATATTTATATGTAAAATGACAAAATCGCATAGAACGTTATATGAAAATATTAAAAATTTGGATAGTCTCATGTTTAGACGATTGATTTCATTGTACACGTATGAAAAATATCAAAAAGACGTGAATTCTTAACATTGATGCAAAAGTGTTTTTTGTTCAAATCCGTGAATTTTATTACATTTTTGTGGTAATAAGATAAAAATAAATTTTTTTACAGAAAATATAATGCAATTCTATGGAAATTATCAATTTATATGTAACTGATAAAATCGCATAGATCGTTATGTGAAAATTTTAAAACTATCGATAATTTCATGTTTAGACGATCCATTTCATCGTATACATATGAAAAATATCAAAAAAAACGTAAATTTTAATATTTACCATAAAAGTGATTTTTGTTCAAATCGATTAATTTTATGAAATTTTCTTGGTAAATCGATGCAAATTTAATTGTTCCTGTAAAATTTAATTTTTCCAAGAAAATTAATTAAAATTCCATGGAAATTAAAATATAAAATCGCATAGATCGTATAGAGGAAAATTTAAAAAATTTCGATAATTTCATTTTCAGATGATCGATTTCATCCTATACATACGTACAATAGTAAAAAAGCGTGAAAATTAAAATTTGCTGAGAAGTGATTTTTGCACCACTTGAGAAATTTTATAATTTAATATTGAAATATCATTAAAATTGTGAAATAATATTTTTTTCGGAAAATTTCATTTTTCCAGGAAAATTCACTGACATTTAAAGGAAATCATTGAAACATATGTAAAATGATAAAATCACATAATTCAATTTTTGAAAATTTAGAAAATTTCGACAATTTCATAGTTTGACAAACTATCTCGTAGTATAGGTATGAAAAATTTAGAAAAAAGTGAATTAGTAAGTTTTCACTGCATAGGTGATGTTTGTTGAAATCGTTGAATTTTATGAAATTATCGTAGCGAATAGGTGAAATTTTACTTTTTTTTGGAAAATTTTATTTTTATCAGAAAAATTTTTTGGGTAATTCGATGGAAACCATTGAGTTACATGTAAAGTGTAAAAATCATATAGATCGGTTCGTGAAAACTAGAAAATTTTGTTAATTTCATGTTTCGACGATCAATTTCAACGTGAACGTATGAAAAATATCAAAAAAATGGGTATTTGTACTATTATACTTATGCCAGAAGCAAAACTACTTTTCAGTGAAGTAAAAAAAGGGACACGTATATATGCTTAAAACTCGTAAAAATTCAAATTCATCAAGATAATATGAGAAACATGCACATTGGGTTGTATAACTCTGCATTTTCATATGATGAGACCAAGAGGAAATTTTCATAAAACGCACTAATACTATGCTTATTAGAGTTCCGGCTATATACTTGCTTCCGTTTCATGTAAAAATTTTACCACAACGCTGCTCTAATGAAATTTGAAATAGAGATAATTGTTGAAATCGTCAAATTTTATGAAATTATCGTAGAGAATAGATGACATTTTAAATTGCTTTTGAAAATTTTGATTTTTCCAGGAAAATTCAATGACATTCGATGGAAATCAATGATATATATGTAAAATAATGAAATCACATTGATCAGATTTTGAAAATTTAGAAAATTTGATGTATTTTTAGTTTGAGAAACTATCTCAACATGTAGAAATGAAAAATTCAGAAAAAATTGAATTCGCAACTTTTGCCCGAAATCGGGATATTTCTTCAAAACGTTGTTTTTATGAAATTATCGTAGCTGTATATTTCATTTATTCTCAAAACGATATTATAATACGCATAATAGCGTCGTAGCAGCATTTTGAAAATTTGCTGTTTTGAGCTTTTTTCGAACCGTCAAAATCCAAAATTTCAAAGCTCGTTTGCGAGCATAATAAGCGTCGGCGCCCGTTTCAAATGCTTATACACGTACCTTCGGAGCATAAACAATTCGAATATAACGAAAAATATCGAAAAAACGAGAATTTCTAAAATGTCGGCAAAAGTGGTATTTGTTGAAATCGTTCAATTTTATAAAATTATCGTGGCGATTAGCGACATTTGAATTGTTTTTGAAAATTTGGATTTTTCCAGGAAAATTCAATGACATTCGATGGAAATCATTGAAATATATGTAAAGTAATGATATCACATTGATCAGATTATGAAAATTTAGAAAATTTGATAATTTCTTAGTTTGACAAATTATCTCGTCGTGTAGGTATGAAAAATTCAGAAAAAAGTGATTTTACAACTTTTGACCGAAATCGGGATATTTCTTCAAAACGTTGTTTTTTTAAAATTATCGTAGCGAATATGTAAAAATTTTAATTTTTTTGGAAAATTTGATTTTTCCATGAAAATTTTTGTACAATTCGATGAAACTCAACGAGATACATGTAAATTATAAAAATCATAGTGATCGCTTCGTGGAAACTATAAAATTTATTGAAATTTCATATTTCGACGATCAATTTCAAAGTATACGTATGAAAAATATCAAAAAATGGTTATGTATACTATCATACTGATGCCAGAAGTGAAACACCTTTTCAGTAAAGTAAAAAAGGTACATGTAATTATGCATAAAACTGATAAATAATAAAAATTAATCAGGATAATATGAAAAACATGTATGTTGGGTTGCATAGGCTGCGAAATCATATGATGAAACCATGTGGAATCTTTTAAAAAACGCACTAATACTATGCTTATTAGAGTTCGGGCTATATTCTTTCTTCTGTTTCATGTAAAAATTTTACCCCAACGCTGCTCTAAAGAAATTTGACCGAAATAGTGATATTTGTTCAAACGGTGAATTTTATAAAATTATCATAGCGAATAGGTAAAACTATAATTTTTTTCGGAAAATTTGATTTTTCCATGAAAATTTTTGTTCAATTCGATGAAACTCAACGAGATACATGTAAATTATAAAAATCATAGAGATCGTTTCGTGGAAACTATAAAATTTATTGAAATTTCATATTTCGACGATCAACTTCAACGTATACGTATGAAAAATATCGAAAAAACGAGAATTTCTAAAATGTCGGCAAAAGTGGTATTTGTTGAAATCGTTCAATTTTATAAAATTATCGTGGCGATTAGCGACATTTGATTTGTTTTTGAAAATTTGGATTTTTCCAGGAAAATTCAATGACATTCGATGGAAATCATTGAAATATATGTAAAGTAATGATATCAGATTGATCAGATTATGAAAATTTAGAAAATTTGATAATTTCTTAGTTTGACAAATTATCTCGTCGTGTAGGTATGAAAAATTCAGAAAAAAGTGATTTTACAACTTTTGACCGAAATCGGGATATTTCTTCAAAACGTTGTTTTTTTAAAATTATCGTAGCGAATATGTAAAAATTTTAATTTTTTTTGGAAAATTTGATTTTTCCATGAAAATTTTTGTACAATTCGATGAAACTCAACGAGATACATGTAAATTATAAAAATCATAGTGATCGCTTCGTGGAAACTATAAAATTTATTGAAATTTCATATTTCGACGATCAATTTCAACGTATACGTATGAAAATATATCGAAAAAACGATAATTTCAAAATGTCGGCAAAAGTGGTATTTGTTTTCAAATCGTTCAATTTTATAAATTATTGTATGAATATATGACATTTGAATGTTTTTGAAAATTTGGATTTTAACATGAAAAGTAAATGTCATTCGATGTAAATCATTGAAATATAAGTAAAGTAATGATATCACCATTGATCAGATTAAAAAAATTTAGAAAATGCTAATTTCTTAGTTTGACAAATTATCTCGTCGTGTAGGTATGAAAAATTCAGAAAAAGTGATTTTAAGACTTTTGACCGAAATCGTGATATTTCTTCAAACGTTGTTTTTATAAAATTATCATAGCGAATATGTAAAAATTTTAATTTTTTTTGGAAAATTTGATTTTTCCATGAAAATTTTTGTTCAATTCGATGAAACTCAACGAGATACATGTAAATTATAAAAATCATAGTGATCGTTTCGTGGAAACTATAAAATTTATTGAAATTTCATATTTCGACGATCAACTTCAACGTATACGTATGAAAAATATCGAAAAAACGAGAATTTCTAAAATGTCGGCAAAAGTGGTATTTGTTGAAATCGTTCAATTTTATAAAATTATCGTGGCGATTAGATGACATTTGATTTGTTTTTGAAAATTTGGATTTTTCCAGGAAAATTCAATGACATTCGATGGAAATCATTGAAATATATGTAAAGTAATGATATCACATTGATCAGATTATGAAAATTTAGAAAATTTGATAATTTCTTAGTTTGACAAATTATCTCGTCGTGTATGTATGAAAAATACAGAAATAAGTGATTTTACAACTTTTGACCGAAATCGGGATATTTCTTCAAAACGTTGTTTTTTTTAAAATTATCGTAGCGAATATGTAAAAATTTTAATTTTTTTTGGAAAATTTGATTTTTCCATGAAAATTTTTGTACAATTCGATGAAACTCAACGAGATACATGTAAATTATAAAAATCATAGTGATCGCTTCGTGGAAACTATAAAATTTATTGAAATTTCATATTTCGACGATCAATTTCAAAGTATACGTATGAAAAATATCAAAAAAATGGTTATGTATACTATCATACTGATGCTAGAAGTGAAACACCTTTTCAGTAAAGTAAAAAAAGGTACATGTAATTATGCATAAAACTCATAAATAATAAAAATTAATCAGGATAATATGAAAAACATGTATGTTGGGTTGCATAAGCTGCGAAATCATATGATGAAACCATGTGGAATCTTTTAAAAAACGCACTAATACTATGCTTATTAGAGTTCGGGCTATATTCTTTCTTCTGTTTCATGTAAAAATTTTACCCCAACGCTGCTCTAAAGAAATTTGACCGAAATAGTGATATTTGTTCAAACGGTGAATTTTATAAAATTATCATAGCGAATAGGTAAAACTATAATTTTTTCGGAAAATTTGATTTTTCCATGAAAATTTTTGTTCAATTCGATGAAACTCAACGAGATACATGTAAATTATAAAAATCATAGTGATCGCTTCGTGGAAACTATAAAATTTATTGAAATTTCATATTTCGACGATCAATTTCAACGTATACGTATGAAAAATATCGAAAAAACGAGAATTTCTAAAATGTCGGCAAAAGTGGTATTTGTTGAAATCGTTCAATTTTATAAAATTATCGTGGCGATTAGCGACATTTGAATTGTTTTTGAAAATTTGGATTTTTCCAGGAAAATTCAATGACATTCGATGGAAATCATTGAAATATATGTAAAGTAATGATATCACATTGATCAGATTATGAAAATTTAGAAAATTTGATAATTTCTTAGTTTGACAAATTATCTCGTCGTGTAGGTATGAAAAATTCAGAAAAAAGTGATTTTACAACTTTTGACCGAAATCGGGATATTTCTTCAAAACGTTTTTTTAAAATTATCGTAGCGAATATGTAAAAATTTTAATTTTTTTTGGAAAATTTGATTTTTCCATGAAAATTTTTGTACAATTCGATGAAACTCAACGAGATACATGTAAATTATAAAAATCATAGTGATCGCTTCGTGGAAACTATAAAATTTATTGAAATTTCATATTTCGACGATCAATTTCAAAGTATACGTATGAAAAATATCAAAAAAATGGTTATGTATACTATCATACTGATGCCAGAAGTGAAACACCTTTTCAGTAAAGTAAAAAAGGTACATGTAATT
Organism: Neoneuromus ignobilis; assembly: GCA_029203775.1. NCBI lineage: Eukaryota > Metazoa > Arthropoda > Insecta > Megaloptera > Corydalidae > Neoneuromus > Neoneuromus ignobilis. The sequence goes on along the minus strand of CP092095.1, from coordinate 2,503,920 downwards.
ATGCATAAAACTCATAAATAATAAAAATTAATCAGGATAATATGAAAAACATGTATGTTGGGTTGCATAAGCTGCGAAATCATATGATGAAACCATGTGGAATCTTTTAAAAAACGCACTAATACTATGCTTATTAGAGTTCGGGCTATATTCTTTCTTCTGTTTCATGTAAAAATTTTACCCCAACGCTGCTCTAAAGAAATTTGACCGAAATAGTGATATTTGTTCAAACGGTGAATTTTATAAAATTATCGTAGCGAATAGGTAAAACTATAATTTTTTTCGAAAAATTTGATTTTTCCATGAAAATTTTTGTTCAATTCGATGAAACTCAACGACATACATGTAAATTATAAAAATCATAGAGATCGCTTCGTGGAAACTATAAAATTTATTGAAATTTCATATTTCGACGATCAACTTCAACGTATACGTATGAAAAATATCGAAAAAACGAGAATTTCTAAAATGTCGGCAAAAGTGGTATTTGTTGAAATCGTTCAATTTTATAAAATTATCGTGGCGATTAGCGACATTTGAATTGTTTTTGAAAATTTGGATTTTTCCAGGAAAATTCAATGACATTCGATGGAAATCATTGAAATATATGTAAAGTAATGATATCACATTGATCAGATTATGAAAATTTAGAAAATTTGATAATTTCTTAGTTTGACAAATTATCTCGTCGTGTAGGTATGAAAAATTCAGAAAAAAGTGATTTTACAACTTTTGACCGAAATCGGGATATTTCTTCAAAACGTTGTTTTTTTAAAATTATCGTAGCGAATATGAAAAATTTTAATTTTTTTTGGAAAATTTGATTTTTCCATGAAAATTTTTGTACAATTCGATGAAACTCAACGAGATACATGTAAATTATAAAAATCATAGTGATCGCTTCGTGGAAACTATAAAATTTATTGAAATTTCATATTTCGACGATCAATTTCAAAGTATACGTATGAAAAATATCAAAAAAATGGTTATGTATACTATCATACTGATGCCAGAAGTGAAACACCTTTTTTCATTATCAGTAAAGTAAAAAAAGGTACATGTAATTATGCATAAAACTCATAAATAATAAAAATTAATCAGGATAATATGAAAAACATGTATGTTGGGTTGCATAAGCTGCGAAATCATATGATGAAACCATGTGGAATCTTTTAAAAAACGCACTAATACTATGCTTATTAGAGTTCGGGCTATATTCTTTCTTCTGTTTCATGTAAAAATTTTACCCCAACGCTGCTCTAAAGAAATTTGACCGAAATAGTGATATTTGTTCAAACGGTGAATTTTATAAAATTATCATAGCGAATAAAACGGTAAAACTATAATTTTTTTTTTTTGGAAAATTTGATTTTTCCATGAAAATTTTTGTTCAATTCGATGAAACTCAACGAGATACGTGTAAATTATAAAAATCATAGAGATCGCTTCGTGGAAACTATAAAATTTATTGAAATTTCATATTTCGACGATCAATTTCAACGTATACGTATGAAAAATATCGAAAAAACGAGAATTTCTAAAATGTCGGCAAAAGTGGTATTTGTTGAAATCGTTCAATTTTATAAAATTATCGTGGCGATTAGCGACATTTGAATTGTTTTTGAAAATTTGGATTTTTCCAGGAAAATTCAATGACATTCGATGGAAATCATTGAAATATATGTAAAGTAATGATATCACATTGATCAGATTATGAAAATTTAGAAAATTTGATAATTTCTTAGTTTGACAAATTATCTCGTCGTGTAGGTATGAAAAATTCAGACAAAAGTGATATTACAACTTTTGACCGAAATCGGGATATTTCTTCAAAACGTTGTTTTTTTAAAATTATCGTAGCGAATATGTAAAAATTTTAATTTTTTTTGGAAAATTTGATTTTTCCATGAAAATTTTTGTACAATTCGATGAAACTCAACGAGATACATGTAAATTATAAAAATCATAGTGATCGCTTCGTGGAAACTATAAAATTTATTGAAATTTCATATTTCGACGATCAATTTCAAAGTATACGTATGAAAAATATCAAAAAATTGATTATGTATACTATCATACTGATGCCAGAAGTGAAACACCTTTTCAGTAAAATAAAAAAGGTACATGTAATTATGCATAAAACTCATAAATAATAAAAATTAATCAGGATAATATGAAAAACATGTATGTTGGGTTGCATAAGCTGCGAAATCATATGATGAAACCATGTGGAATCTTTTAAAAAACGCACTAATACTATGCTTATTAGAGTTCGGGCTATATTCTTTCTTCTGTTTCATGTAAAAATTTTACCCCAACGCTGCTCTAAAGAAATTTGACCGAAATAGTGATATTTGTTCAAACGGTGAATTTTATAAAATTATCATAGCGAATAGGTAAAACTATAATTTTTTCGGAAAATTTGATTTTTCCATGAAAATTTTTGTTCAATTCGATGAAACTCAACGAGATACATGTAAATTATAAAAATCATAGAGATCGTTTCGTGGAAACTATAAAATTTATTGAAATTTCATATTTCGACGATCAACTTCAACGTATACGTATGAAAAATATCGAAAAAACGAGAATTTCTAAAATGTCGGCAAAAGTGGTATTTGTTGAAATCGTTCAATTTTATAAAATTATCGTGGCGATTAGCGACATTTGAATTGTTTTTGAAAATTTGGATTTTTCCAGGAAAATTCAATGACATTCGATGGAAATCATTGAAATATATGTAAAGTAATGATATCACATTGATCAGATTATGAAAATTTAGAAAATTTGATAATTTCTTAGTTTGACAAATTATCTCGTCGTGTAGGTATGAAAAATTCAGAAAAAAGTGATTTTACAACTTTTGACCGAAATCGGGATATTTCTTCAAAACGTTGTTTTTTTAAAATTATCGTAGCGAATATGTAAAAATTTTAATTTTTTTTGGAAAATTTGATTTTTCCATGAAAATTTTTGTACAATTCGATGAAACTCAACGAGATACATGTAAATTATAAAAATCATAGTGATCGCTTCGTGGAAACTATAAAATTTATTGAAATTTCATATTTCGACGATCAATTTCAAAGTATACGTATGAAAAATATCAAAAAAATGGTTATGTATACTATCATACTGATGCCAGAAGTGAAACACCTTTTCAGTAAAGTAAAAAAGGTACATGTAATTATGCATAAAACTCATAAATAATAAAAATTAATCAGGATAATATGAAAAACATGTATGTTGGGTTGCATAAGCTGCGAAATCATATGATGAAACCATGTGGAATCTTTTAAAAAACGCACTAATACTATGCTTATTAGAGTTCGGGCTATATTCTTTCTTCTGTTTCATGTAAAAATTTTACCCCAACGCTGCTCTAAAGAAATTTGACCGAAATAGTGATATTTGTTCAAACGGTGAATTTTATAAAATTATCATAGCGAATAGGTAAAACTATAATTTTTTCGGAAAATTTGATTTTTCCATGAAAATTTTTGTTCAATTCGATGAAACTCAACGAGATACATGTAAATTATAAAAATCATAGAGATCGTTTCGTGGAAACTATAAAATTTATTGAAATTTCATATTTCGACGATCAACTTCAACGTATACGTATGAAAAATATCGAAAAAACGAGAATTTCTAAAATGTCGGCAAAAGTGGTATTTGTTGAAATCGTTCAATTTTATAAAATTATCGTGGCGATTAGCGACATTTGAATTGTTTTTGAAAATTTGGATTTTTCCAGGAAAATTCAATGACATTCGATGGAAATCATTGAAATATATGTAAAGTAATGATATCACATTGATCAGATTATGAAAATTTAGAAAATTTGATAATTTCTTAGTTTGACAAATTATCTCGTCGTGTAGGTATGAAAAATTCAGAAAAAAGTGATTTTACAACTTTTGACCGAAATCGGGATATTTCTTCAAAACGTTGTTTTTTTAAAATTATCGTAGCGAATATGTAAAAATTTTAATTTTTTTTGGAAAATTTGATTTTTCCATGAAAATTTTTGTACAATTCGATGAAACTCAACGAGATACATGTAAATTATAAAAATCATAGTGATCGCTTCGTGGAAACTATAAAATTTATTGAAATTTCATATTTCGACGATCAATTTCAACGTATACGTATGAAAAATATCGAAAAAACGAGAATTTCTAAAATGTCGGCAAAAGTGGTATTTGTTGAAATCGTTCAATTTTATAAAATTATACATGTAATTATGCATAAACATTTGAAATGTTTTTGAAAATTTGGATTTTTCAGGAAAATTCAATGACATTCGATGGAAATCATTGAAATATATGTATAAAGTAATGATATCACATTGATCAGATTATGAAAATTTAGAAAATTTGATAATTTCTTAGTTTGACAAATTATCTCGTCTGTAGGTATGAAAAATTCAGAAAAAGCTGATTTTACAACTTTTGACCGAAATCGGATATTTCTTCAAAACATTGTTTTTTTAAAATTATCGTAGCGAATATGTAAAAATTTTAATTTTTTTTGGAAAATTTGATTTTTCCATGAAAATTTTTGTACAATTCGATGAAACTCAACGAGATACATGTAAATTATAAAAATCATAGTGATCGCTTCGTGGAAACTATAAAATTTATTGAAATTTCATATTTCGACGATCAACTTCAACGTATACGTATGAAAAATATCGAAAAAACGAGAATTTCTAAAATGTCGGCAAAAGTGGTATTTGTTGAAATCGTTCAATTTTATAAAATTATCGTGGCGATTAGCGACATTTGAATTGTTTTTGAAAATTTGGATTTTTCCAGGAAAATTCAATGACATTCGATGGAAATCATTGAAATATATGTAAAGTAATGATATCACATTGATCAGATTATGAAAATTTAGAAAATTTCATAATTTCTTAGTTTGACAAATTATCTCGTCGTAAAGGTATGAAAAATTCAGAAAAAAGTGATTTTACAACTTTTGACCGAAATCGGGATATTTCATCAAAACGTTGTTTTTTTAAAATTATCGTAGCGAATATGTGAATTTTTAATTTTTTTCGGAAAATTTGATTTTTCCATGAAAATTTTTGTACAATTCGATGAAACTCAACGAGATACATGTAAATTATAAAAATCATAGTGATCGCTTCGTGGGAACAATAAAAATTTTTTAAATTTCATATTTGTCCGCGCAATTTGAACGTATGCGGATGAAAAATATCGAAAAAAATGAGAATTTCTAAAATGTCGGCAAAAGTGGTATTTGTTGAAATCGTTCAATTTTATAAAATTATCGTGGCGAATAGCGACATTTGAATTGTTTTTGAAAATTTGGATTTTTCAGGAAAATTCAATGACATTCGATGGAAATCATTGAAATATATGTAAAAATAATGATATCACATTGATCAGATTATGAAAATTTAGAAAATTTGATAATTTCTTAGTTTGACAAATTATCTCGTCGTGTAGGTATGAAAAATTCAGAAAAAAGTGATTTTACAACTTTTGACCGAAATCGGGATATTTCTTCAAAACGTTGTTTTTTTAAATTATCGTAGCGAATATGTAAAAATTTTAATTTTTTTTGGAAAATTTGATTTTTCCATGAAAATTTTTGTACAATTCGATGAAACTCAACGAGATACATGTAAATTATAAAAATCATAGAGATCGCTTCGTGGAAACTATAAAATTTATTGAAATTTCATATTTCGACGATCAATTTCAACGTATACGTATGAAAAATATCGAAAAAACGAGAATTTCTAAAATGTCGGCAAAAGTGGTATTTGTTGAAATCGTTCAATTTTATAAAATTATCGTGGCGATTAGCGACATTTGAATTGTTTTTGAAAATTTGGATTTTTCCAGGAAAATTCAATGACATTCGATGGAAATCATTGAAATATATGTAAAGTAATGATATCACATTGATCAGATTATGAAAATTTAGAAAATTTGATAATTTCTTAGTTTGACAAATTATCTCGTCGTGTAGGTATGAAAAATTCAGAAAAAAGTGATTTTACAACTTTTGACCGAAATCGGGATATTTCTTCAAAACGTTGTTTTTTTAAAATTATCGTAGCGAATATGTAAAAATTTTAATTTTTTTGGAAAATTTGATTTTTCCATGAAAATTTTTGTACAATTCGATGAAACTCAACGAGATACATGTAAATTATAAAAATCATAGTGATCGCTTCGTGGAAACTATAAAATTTATTGAAATTTCATATTTCGACGATCAATTTCAACGTATACGTATGAAAAATATCGAAAAAACGAGAATTTCTATAATATCGGCAAAAGTGGTATTTGTTGAAATCGTTCAATTTTATAAAATTATCGTGGCGATTAGCGACATTTGAATTGTTTTTGAAAATTTGGATTTTTTCCAGGAAAAATCAATGACATTCGATGGAAATCATTGAAATATATGTAAAGTAATGATATCACATTGATCAGATTATGAAAATTTAGAAAATTTGATAATGTCTTAGTTTGACAAATTATCTCGTCGTGTAGGTATGAAAAATTCAGAAAAACGTGATATTACAACTTTTGACCGAAATCGTGATATTTGTTCAAAAGGTGTTTTTTTTAATATTATCGTAGCGAATATGTAAAAATTTTAATTTTTTTTGGAAAATTTGATTTTTCCATGAAAATTTTTGTACAATTCGATGAAACTCAACGAGATACATGTAAATTATAAAAATCATAGTGATCGCTTCGTGGAAACTATAAAATTTATTGAAATTTCATATTTCGACGATCAATTTCAACGTATACGTATGAAAAATATCGAAAAAACGAGAATTTCTAAAATGTCGGCAAAAGTGGTATTTGTTGAAATCGTTCAATTTTATAAAATTATCGTGGCGATTAGCGACATTTGAATTGTTTTTGAAAATTTGGATTTTTCCAGGAAAATTCAATGACATTCGATGGAAATCATTGAAATATATGTAAAGTAATGATATCACATTGATCAGATTATGAAAATTTAGAAAATTTGATAATTTCTTAGTTTGACAAATTATCTCGTCGTGTAGGTATGAAAAATTCAGAAAAAAGTGATTTTACAACTTTTGACCGAAATCGGGATATTTCTTCAAAACGTTGTTTTTTTAAAAATTATCGTAGCGAATATGTAAAAATTTTAATTTTTTTTGGAAAATTTGATTTTTCCATGAAAATTTTTGTACAATTCGATGAAACTCAACGAGATACATGTAAATTATAAAAATCATAGTGATCGCTTCGTGGAAACTATAAAATTTATTGAAATTTCATATTTCGACGATCAATTTCAAAGTATACGTATGAAAAATATCAAAAAAATGGTTATGTATACTATCATACTGATGCCAGAAGTGAAACACCTTTTCAGTAAAGTAAAAAAGGTACATGTAATTATGCATAAAACTCATAAATAATAAAAATTAATCAGGATAATATGAAAAACATGTATGTTGGGTTGCATAAGCTGCGAAATCATATGATGAAACCATGTGGAATCTTTTAAAAAACGCACTAATACTATGCTATGCTTATTAGAGTTCGGGCTATATTCTTTCTTCTGTTTCATGTAAAAATTTTACCCCAACGCTGCTCTAAAGAAATTTGACCGAAATAGTGATATTTGTTCAAACGGTGAATTTTATAAAATTATCATAGCGAATAGGTAAAACTATAATTTTTTTCGGAAAATTTGATTTTTCCATGAAAATTTTTGTTCAATTCGATGAAACTCAACGACATACATGTAAATTATAAAAATCATAGAGATCGCTTCGTGGAAACTATAAAATTTATTGAAATTTCATATTTCGACGATCAATTTCAACGTATACGTATGAAAAATATCGAAAAAACGAGAATTTCTAAAATGTCGGCAAAAGTGGTATTTGTTGAAATCGTTCAATTTTATAAAATTATCGTGGCGATTAGCGACATTTGAATTGTTTTTGAAAATTTGGATTTTTCCAGGAAAATTCAATGACATTCGATGGAAATCATTGAAATATATGTAAAGTAATGATATCACATTGATCAGATTATGAAAATTTAGAAAATTTGATAATTTCTTAGTTTGACAAATTATCTCGTCGTGTAGGTATGAAAAATTCAGAAAAAAGTGATTTTACAACTTTTGACCGAAATCGGGATATTTCTTCAAAACGTTGTTTTTTTAAAATTATCGTAGCGAATATGTAAAAATTTTAATTTTTTTTGGAAAATTTGATTTTTCCATGAAAATTTTTGTACAATTCGATGAAACTCAACGAGATACATGTAAATTATAAAAATCATAGTGATCGCTTCGTGGAAACTATAAAATTTTTGATAATTTCATGTTTACACGATCAATTTCAACGTATACGTATGAAAAATATCGAAAAAACGAGAATTTCTAAAATGTCGGCAAAAGTGGTATTTGTTGAAATCGTTCAATTTTATTAAATTATCGTGGCGAATATATGACATTTGATGTGTTTTTGAAAATTTGGATTTTTCCAGGAAAATTCAATGACATTCGATGGAAATCATTGAAATATATGTAAAGTAATGATATCACATTGATCAGATTATGAAAATTTAGAAAATTTGATAATTTCTTAGTTTGACAAATTATCTCGTCGTGTAGGTATGAAAAATTCAGAAAAAAGTGATTTTACAACTTTTGACCGAAATCGGGATATTTCTTCAAAACGTTGTTTTTTTAAAATTATCGTAGCGAATATGTAAAAATTTTAATTTTTTTTGGAAAATTTGATTTTTCCATGAAAATTTTTGTACAATTCGATGAAACTCAACGAGATACATGTAAATTATAAAAATCATAGTGATCGCTTCGTGGAAACTATAAAATTTATTGAAATTTCATATTTCGACGATCAATTTCAAAGTATACGTATGAAAAATATCAAAAAATGGTTATGTGTACTAACATACTGATGCCAGAAGTGAAACACCTTTTCAGTAAAGTAAAAAAGGTACATGTAATTATGCATAAAACTCATAAATAATAAAAATTAATCAGGATAATATGAAAAACATGTATGTTGGGTTGCATAAGCTGCGAAATCATATGATGAAACCATGTGGAATCTTTTAAAAAACGCACTAATACTATGCTTATTAGAGTTCGGGCTATATTCTTTCTTCTGTTTCATGTAAAAATTTTACCCCAACGCTGCTCTAAAGAAATTTGACCGAAATAGTGATATTTGTTCAAACGGTGAATTTTATAAAATTATCATAGCGAATAGGTAAAACTATAATTTTTTTCGGAAAATTTGATTTTTCCATGAAAATTTTTGTTCAATTCGATGAAACTCAACGAGATACATGTAAATTATAAAAATCATAGTGATCGCTTCGTGGAAACTATAAAATTTATTGAAATTTCATATTTCGACGATCAATTTCAACGTATACGTATGAAAAATATCGAAAAAACGAGAATTTCTAAAATGTCGGCAAAAGTGGTATTTGTTGAAATCGTTCAATTTTATAAAATTATCGTGGCGATTAGCGACATTTGAATTGTTTTTGAAAATTTGGATTTTTCCAGGAAAATTCAATGACATTCGATGGAAATCATTGAAATATATGTAAAGTAATGATATCACATTGATCAGATTATGAAAATTTAGAAAATTTGATAATTTCTTAGTTTGACAAATTATCTCGTCGTGTAGGTATGAAAAATTCAGAACAAAGTGATTTTACAACTTTTGACCGAAATCGGGATATTTCTTCAAAACGTTGTTTTTTTAAAATTATCGTAGCGAATATGTAAAAATTTTAATTTTTTTTGGAAAATTTGATTTTTCCATGAAAATTTTTGTACAATTCGATGAAACTCAACGAGATACATGTAAATTATAAAAATCATAGTGATCGCTTCTTGGAAACTATAAAATTTATTGAAATTTCATATTTCGACGATCAACTTCAACGTATACGTATGAAAAATATCGAAAAAACGAGAATTTCTAAAATGTCGGCAAAAGTGGTATTTGTTGAAATCGTTCAATTTTAATAAATTAATGAAGCGAATATAAGACATTAAATGAGTTTTTGAAAATTTGGATTTTTCCAGGAAAATTCAATGACATTCGATGGAAATCATTGAAATATATGTAAAGTAATGATATCACATTGATCAGATTATGAAAATTTAGAAAATTTGATAATTTCTTAGTTTGACAAATTATCTCGTCGTGTAGGTATGAAAAATTCAGAAAAAGTGATTTTACAACTTTTGACCGAAATCGGGATATTTCTTCAAAACGTTGTTTTTTAAAATTATCGTAGCGAATATGTAAAAATTTTAATTTTTTTTGGAAAATTTGATTTTTCCATGAAAATTTTTGTACAATTCGATGAAACTCAACGAGATACATGTAAATTATAAAAATCATAGTGATCGCTTCGTGGAAACTATAAAATTTATTGAAATTTCATATTTCGACGATCAATTTCAACGTATACGTATGAAAAATATCGAAAAATGAGAATTTCTAAAATGTCGGCAAAAGTGGTATTTGTTGAAATCGTTCAATTTTATAAAATTATCGTGGCGATTAGCGACATTTGATGTGTTTTTGAAAATTTGGATTTTTCAAGGAAAATTCAATGACATTCGATGGAAATCATTGAAATATATGTAAAGTAATGATATCACATTGATCAGATTATGAAAATTTAGAAAATTTGATAATTTCTTAGTTTGACAAATTATCTCGTCGTGTAGGTATGAAAAATTCAGAAAAAAGTGATTTTACAACTTTTGACCGAAATCGGGATATTTCTTCAAAACATTGTTTTTTTAAAATTATCGTAGCGAATATGTAAAAATTTTAATTTTTTTTGGAAAATTTGATTTTTCCATGAAAATTTTTGTACAATTCGATGAAACTCAACGAGATACATGTAAATTATAAAAATCATAGTGATCGCTTCGTGGAAACTATAAAATTTATTGAAATTTCATATTTCGACGATCAATTTCAACGTATACGTATGAAAAATATCGAAAAAACGAGAATTTCTAAAAAATGTCGGCAAAAGTGGTATTTGTTGAAATCGTTCAATTTTATAAAATTATCGTGGCGATTAGCGACATTTGAATTGTTTTTGAAAATTTGGATTTTTCCAGGAAAATTCAATGACATTCGATGGAAATCATTGAAATATATGTAAAGTAATGATATCACATTGATCAGATTATGAAAATTTAGAAAATTTGATAATTTCTTAGTTTGACAAATTATCTCGTCGTGTAGGTATGAAAAATTCAGAAAAAAGTGATTTTACAACTTTTGACCGAAATCGGGATATTTCTTCAAAACGTTGTTTTTTAAAATTATCGTAGCGAATATGTAAAAATTTTAAATTTTTTTGGATAAATTGATTTTTCCATGAAAATTTTTGTACAATTCGATGAAACTCAACGAGATACATGTAAATTATAAAAATCATAGTGATCGCTTCGTGGAAACTATAAAATTTATTGAAATTTCATATTTCGACGATCAATTTCAACGTATACGTATGAAAAATATCAAAAAAATGGTTATGTATACTATCATGTCTGATGCCATTTGTTGAAACACCTTTTCAGTAAAGTAAAAAAATTATCATGTAATTATGACATAAAACTCATAAATAATTGAAAATTAATCAGGATAATATGAAAAACATGTATGTTGGGTTCATTGAGCTGCGAAACATATGATATCAACCATGTCAGGAATCTTTTAAAAAATTTGATAATACTATGCTTATTAGAGTTCATATTATTTCTTCTGTTTCATGTAAAAATTTTACCCCAACGCTGCTCTAAAGAAATTTGACCGAAATAGTGATATTTGTTCAAACGGTGAATTTTATAATATTATCATAGCGAATAGGTAAAACTATAATTTTTTGCGGAAAATTTGATTTTTCCATGAAAATTTTTGTACAATTCGATGAAACTCAACGAGATACATGTAAATTATAAAAATCATAGTGATCGCTTCGTGGAAACTATAAAATTTATTGAAATTTCATATTTCGACGATCAATTTCAAAGTATACGTATGAAAAATATCAAAAAAATGGTTATGTATACTATCATACTGATGCCAGAAGTGAAACACCTTTTCAGTAAAGTAAAAAAAGGTACATGTAATTATGCATAAAACTCATAAATAATAAAAATTAATCAGGATAATATGAAAAACATGTATGTTGGGTTGCATAAGCTGCGACATCTAATGATGAAACCATGTGGAATCTTTTAAAAATTTACTAATACTATGCTTATTAGAGTTCGGGCTATATTCTTTCTTCTGTTTCATGTAAAAATTTTACCCCAACGCTGCTCTAAAGAAATTTGACCGAAATAGTGATATTTGTTCAAACGGTGAATTTTATAATATTATCATAACGAATAGGTAAAACTATAATTTTTTGTGGAAAATTTGATTTTTCCATGAAAATTTTTGTTCAATTCGATGAAACTCAACGATATACATGTAAATTATAAAAATCATAGAGATCGCTTCGTGGAAACTATAAAATTTATTGAAATTTCATATTTCGACGATCAATTTCAACGTATACGTATGAAAAATATCGAAAAAACGAGAATTTCTAAAATGTCGGCAAAAGTGGTATTTGTTGAAATCGTTCAATTTTATAAAATTATCGTGGCGATTAGCGACATTTGAATTGTTTTTGAAAATTTGGATTTTTCCAGGAAAATTCAATGACATTCGATGGAAATCATTGAAATATATGTAAAGTAATGATATCACATTGATCAGATTATGAAAATTTAGAAAATTTGATAATTTCTTAGTTTGACAAATTATCTCGTCGTGTAGGTATGAAAAATTCAGAAAAAAATTGATTTTACAACTTTTGACCGAAATCGGGATATTTCTTCAAAACGTTGTTTTTTTAAAATTATCGTAGCGAATATGTAAAAATTTTAATTTTTTTTTGAAAATTTGATTTTTCCATGAAAATTTTTGTACAATTCGATGAAACTCAACGAGATACATGTAAATTATAAAAATCATAGTGATCGCTTCGTGGAAACTATAAAATTTATTGAAATTTCATATTTCGACGATCAATTTCAACGTATACGTATGAAAAATATCGAAAAAACGAGAATTTCTAAAATGTCGGCAAAAGTGGTATTTGTTGAAATCGTTCAATTTTATAAAATTATCGTGGCGATTAGCGACATTTGAATTGTTTTTGAAAATTTGGATTTTTCCAGGAAAATTCAATGACATTCGATGGAAATCATTGAAATATATGTAAAGTAATGATATCACATTGATCAGATTATGAAAATTTAGAAAATTTGATAATTTCTTAGTTTGACAAATTATCTCGTCGTGTAGGTATGAAAAATTCAGAAAAAAGTGATTTTACAACTTTTGACCGAAATCGGGATATTTCTTCAAAACGTTGTTTTTTTAAAAATTATCGTAGCGAATATGTAAAAATTTTAATTTTTTTTGGAAAATTTGATTTTTCCATGAAAATTTTTGTACAATTCGATGAAACTCAACGAGATACATGTAAATTATAAAAATCATAGTGATCGCTTCGTGGAAACTATAAAATTTATTGAAATTTCATATTTCGACGATCAATTTCAAAGTATACGTATGAAAAATATCAAAAAAATGGTTATGTATACTATCATACTGATGCCAGAAGTGAAACACCTTTTCAGTAAAGTAAAAAAAGGTACATGTAATTATGCATAAAACTCATAAATAATAAAAATTAATCAGGATAATATGAAAAACATGTATGTTGGGTTGCATAAGCTGCGAAACATATGATGAAAAAATTTGTAATCTTTTAAAAAAATAAATAATACTATGCTTATTAGAGTTCGGGCTATATTCTTTCTTCTGTTTCATGTAAAAATTTTACCCCAACGCTGCTCTAAAGAAATTTGACCGAAATAGTGATATTTGTTCAAACGGTGAATTTTATAAAATTATCATAGCGAATAGGTAAAACTATAATTTTTTTCGGAAAATTTGATTTTTCCATGAAAATTTTTGTTCAATTCGATGAAACTCAACGAGATACATGTAAATTATAAAAATCATAGTGATCGCTTCGTGGAAACTATAAAATTTATTGAAATTTCATATTTCGACGATCAATTTCAACGTATACGTATGAAAAATATCGAAAAAACGAGAATTTCTAAAATGTCGGCAAAAGTGGTATTTGTTGAAATCGTTCAATTTTATAAAATTATCGTGGCGATTAGCGACATTTGAATTGTTTTTGAAAATTTGGATTTTTCCAGGAAAATTCAATGACATTCGATGGAAATCATTGAAATATATGTAAAGTAATGATATCACATTGATCAGATTATGAAAATTTAGAAAATTTGATAATTTCTTAGTTTGACAAATTATCTCGTCGTGTAGGTATGAAAAATTCAGAACAAAGTGATTTTACAACTTTTGACCGAAATCGTGATATTTCTTCAAAACGTTGTTTTTTTAAAATTATCGTAGCGAATATGTAAAAATTTTAATTTTTTGGAAAATTTGATTTTTCCATGAAAATTTTTGTACAATTCGATGAAACTCAACGAGATACATGTAAATTATAAAAATCATAGTGATCGCTTCGTGGAAACTATAAAATTTATTGAAATTTCATATTTCGACGATCAATTTCAAAGTATACGTATGAAAAATATCAAAAAAATGGTTATGTATACTATCATACTGATGCCAGAAGTGAAACACCTTTTCAGTAAATTATTGTAAAAAATATACATGTAATTATGCATAAAACTCATAAATAATAAAAATTAATCAGGATAATATGAAAAACATGTATGTTGGGTTGCATAAGCTGCGAAAAGTATGATATCACCATGTGATCATCTTTTAAAAAACGCACTAATACTATGCTTATTAGAGTTCGGGCTATATTCTTTCTTCTGTTTCATGTAAAAATTTTACCCCAACGCTGCTCTAAAAAATTTGACCGAAATAGTGATATTTGTTCAAACGGTGAATTTTATAAAATTATCATAGCGAATAGGTAAAACTATAATTTTTTCGGAAAATTTGATTTTTCCATGAAAATTTTTGTTCAATTCGATGAAACTCAACGAGATACATGTAAATTATAAAAATCATAGTGATCGCTTCGTGGAAACTATAAAATTTATTGAAATTTCATATTTCGACGATCAATTTCAACGTATACGTATGAAAAATATCGAAAAAACGAGAATTTCTAAAATGTCGGCAAAAGTGGTATTTGTTGAAATCGTTCAATTTTATAAAATTATCGTGGCGATTAGCGACATTTGAATTGTTTTTGAAAATTTGGATTTTTCCAGGAAAATTCAATGACATTCGATGGAAATCATTGAAATATATGTAAAGTAATGATATCACATTGATCAGATTATGAAAATTTAGAAAATTTGATAATTTCTTAGTTTGACAAATTATCTCGTCGTGTAGGTATGAAAAATTCAGAAAAAGTGATTTTACAACTTTTGACCGAAATCGGGATTTTTCTTAAAAACGTTGTTTTCTAAAAATTATCGTAGCGAATATGTAAAAATTTTAATTTTTTTTGGAAAATTTGATTTTTCCATGAAAATTTTTGTACAATTCGATGAAACTCAACGAGATACATGTAAATTATAAAAATCATAGTGATCGCTTCGTGGAAACTATAAAATTTATTGAAATTTCATATTTCGACGATCAATTTCAAAGTATACGTATGAAAAATATCAAAAAATGGTTATGTATACTATCATACTGATGCCAGAAGTGAAACACCTTTTTAGTAAAGTAAAAAAGGTACATGTAATTATGCATAAAACTCATAAATAATAAAAATTAATCAGGATACTATGAAAAACATGTATGTTGGGTTGCATAAGCTGCGAAATATATATGATGAAACCATGTGGAATCTTTTTAAAAAAATTTACTATTACTATGCTTATTAGAGTTCGGGCTATATTCTTTCTTCTGTTTCATGTAAAAATTTACCCCAACGCTGCTCTAAAGAAATTTGACCGAAATAGTGATATTTGTTCAAACGGTGAATTTTATAAAATTATCATAGCGAATAGGTAAAACTATAATTTTTTTCGGAAAATTTGATTTTTCCATGAAAATTTTTGTTCAATTCGATGAAACTCAACGACATACATGTAAATTATAAAAATCATAGAGATCGCTTCGTGGAAACTATAAAATTTATTGAAATTTCATATTTCGACGATCAATTTCAACGTATACGTATGAAAAATATCGAAAAAACGAGAATTTCTAAAATGTCGGCAAAAGTGGTATTTGTTGAAATCGTTCAATTTTATAAAATTATCGTGGCGATTAGCGACATTTGAATTGTTTTTGAAAATTTGGATTTTTCCAGGAAAATTCAATGACATTCGATGGAAATCATTGAAATATATGTAAAGTAATGATATCACATTGATCAGATTATGAAAATTTAGAAAATTTCATAATTTCTTAGTTTGACAAATTATCTCGTCGTATAGGTATGAAAAATTCAGAAAAAAGTGATTTTACAACTTTTGACCGAAATCGGGATATTTCTTCAAAACGTTGTTTTTTTAAAATTATCGTAGCGAATATGTAAAAATTTTAATTTTTTTTGGAAAATTTGATTTTTCCATGAAAATTTTTGTACAATTCGATGAAACTCAACGAGATACATGTAAATTATAAAAATCATAGTGATCGCTTCGTGGAAACTATAAAATTTATTGAAATTTCATATTTCGACGATCAATTTCAAAGTATACGTATGAAAAATATCAAAAAATTGGTTATGTATACTATCATACTGATGCCAGAAGTGAAACACCTTTTCAGTAAAGTAAAAAAAGGTACATGTAATTATGCATAAAACTCATAAATAATAAAAATTAATCAGGATAATATGAAAAACATGTATGTTGGGTTGCATAAGCTGCGAAAACATATGATGAAACCATGTGGAATCTTTTAAAAAACGCACTAATACAATGCTTATTAGAGTTCGGGCTATATTCTTTCTTCTGTTTCATGTAAAAATTTTACCCCAACGCTGCTCTAAAGAAATTTGACCGAAATAGTGATATTTGTTCAAACGGTGAATTTTATAAAATTATCATAGCGAAAAGGTAAAACTATAATTTTTTTCGGAAAATTTGATTTTTCCATGAAAATTTTTGTTCAATTCGATGAAACTCAACGAGATACATGTAAATTATAAAAATCATAGTGATCGTTTCGTGGAAACTATAAAATTTATTGAAATTTCATATTTCGACGATCAATTTCAACGTATACGTATGAAAAATATCGAAAAAACGAGAATTTCTAAAATGTCGGCAAAAGTGGTATTTGTTGAAATCGTTCAATTTTATAAAATTATCGTGGCGATTAGCGACATTTGAATTGTTTTTGAAAATTTGGATTTTTCCAGGAAAATTCAATGACATTCGATGGAAATCATTGAAATATATGTAAAGTAATGATATCACATTGATCAGATTATGAAAATTTAGAAAATTTGATAATTTCTTAGTTTGACAAATTATCTCGTCGTGTAGGTATGAAAAATTCAGAAAAAGTGATTTTACAACTTTTGACCGAAATCGGGATATTTCTTCAAAACGTTGTTTTTTAAAATTATCGTAGCGAATATGTAAAAATTTTAATTTTTTTTGGAAAATTTGATTTTTCCATGAAAATTTTTGTACAATTCGATGAAACTCAACGAGATACATGTAAATTATAAAAATCATAGTGATCGCTTCGTGGAAACTATAAAATTTATTGAAATTTCATATTTCGACGATCAATTTCAACGTATACGTATGAAAAATATCGAAAAAACGAGAATTTCTAAAATGTCGGCAAAAGTGGTATTTGTTGAAATCGTTCAATTTTATAAAATTATCGTGGCGATTAGCGACATTTGAATTGTTTTTGAAAATTTGGATTTTTCCAGGAAAATTCAATGACATTCGATGGAAATCATTGAAATATATGTAAAGTAATGATATCACATTGATCAGATTATGAAAATTTAGAAAATTTGATAATTTCTTAGTTTGACAAATTATCTCGTCGTGTAGGTATGAAAAATTCAGAAAAAAGTGATTTTACAACTTTTGACCGAAATCGGGATATTTCTTCAAAACGTTGTTTTTTTAAAATTATCGTAGCGAATATGTAAAAATTTTAATTTTTTTTGGAAAATTTGATTTTTCCATGAAAATTTTTGTACAATTCGATGAAACTCAACGAGATACATGTAAATTATAAAAATCATAGTGATCGCTTCGTGGAAACTATAAAATTTATTGAAATTTCATATTTCGACGATCAATTTCAAAGTATACGTATGAAAAATATCAAAAAAATGGTTATGTATACTATCATACTGATGCCAGAAGTGAAACACCTTTTCAGTAAAGTAAAAAAAGGTACATGTAATTATGCATAAAACTCATAAATAATAAAAATTAATCAGGATAATATGAAAAACATGTATGTTGGGTTGCATAAGCTGCGAAATCATATGATGAAACCATGTGGAATCTTTTAAAAAACGCACTAATACTATGCTTATTAGAGTTCGGGCTATATTCTTTCTTCTGTTTCATGTAAAAATTTTACCCCAACGCTGCTCTAAAGAAATTTGACCGAAATAGTGATATTTGTTCAAACGGTGAATTTTATAAAATTATCATAGCGAATAGGTAAAACTATAATTTTTTTCGGAAAATTTGATTTTTCCATGAAAATTTTTGTTCAATTCGATGAAACTCAACGAGATACATGTAAATTATAAAAATCATAGTGATCGCTTCGTGGAAACTATAAAATTTATTGAAATTTCATATTTCGACGATCAATTTCAACGTATACGTATGAAAAATATCGAAAAAACGAGAATTTCTAAAATGTCGGCAAAAGTGGTATTTGTTGAAATCGTTCAATTTTATAAAATTATCGTGGCGATTAGCGACATTTGAATTGTTTTTGAAAATTTGGATTTTTCCAGGAAAATTCAATGACATTCGATGGAAATCATTGAAATATATGTAAAGTAATGATATCACATTGATCAGATTATGAAAATTTAGAAAATTTGATAATTTCTTAGTTTGACAAATTATCTCGTCGTGTAGGTATGAAAAATTCAGAAAAAAGTGATTTTACAACTTTTGACCGAAATCGGGATATTTCTTCAAAACGTTGTTTTTTTAAAATTATCGTAGCGAATATGTAAAAATTTTAATTTTTTTTGGAAAATTTGATTTTTCCATGAAAATTTTTGTACAATTCGATGAAACTCAACGAGATACATGTAAATTATAAAAATCATAGTGATCGCTTCGTGGAAACTATAAAATTTATTGAAATTTCATATTTCGACGATCAATTTCAACGTATACGTATGAAAAATATCGAAAAACGAGAATTTCTAAAATGTCGGCAAAAGTGGTATTTGTTGAAATCGTTCAATTTTATAAAATTATCGTGGCGATTAGCGACATTTGAATTGTTTTTGAAAATTTGGATTTTTCCAGGAAAATTCAATGACATTCGATGGAAATCATTGAAATATATGTAAAGTAATGATATCACATTGATCAGATTATGAAAATTTAGAAAATTTGATAATTTCTTAGTTTGACAAATTATCTCGTCGTGTAGGTATGAAAAATTCAAAAAAAGTGATTTTACAACTTTTGACCGAAATCGGGATATTTCTTCAAAACGTTGTTTTTTTAAAATTATCGTAGCGAATATGTAAAAATTTTAATTTTTTTTGGAAAATTTGATTTTTCCATGAAAATTTTTGTACAATTCGATGAAACTCAACGAGATACATGTAAATTATAAAAATCATAGTGATCGCTTCGTGGAAACTATAAAATTTATTGAAATTTCATATTTCGACGATCAATTTCAAAGTATACGTATGAAAAATATCAAAAAATGGTTATGTATACTATCATACTGATGCCAGAAGTGAAACACCTTTTCGTAAAGTAAAAAAGGTACATGTAATTATGCATAAAACTCATAAATAATAAAAATTAATCAGGATAATATGAAAAACATGTATGTTGGGTTGCATAAGCTGCGAAAAGTAATGATGAAACCATGTGGAATCTTTTAAAAAATTTAGAATACTATGCTTATTAGAGTTCGGGCTATATTCTTTCTTCTGTTTCATGTAAAAATTTTACCCCAACGCTGCTCTAAAGAAATTTGACCGAAATAGTGATATTTGTTCAAACGGTGAATTTTATAAAATTATCATAGCGAATAGGTAAAACTATAATTTTTTTCGGAAAATTTGATTTTTCCATGAAAATTTTTGTTCAATTCGATGAAACTCAACGAGATACATGTAAATTATAAAAATCATAGTGATCGCTTCGTGGAAACTATAAAATTTATTGAAATTTCATATTTCGACGATCAATTTCAACGTATACGTATGAAAAATATCGAAAAAACGAGAATTTCTAAAAAGTCGGGCAAAGTGGTATTTGTTGAAATCGTTCAATTTTATAAAATTATCGTGGCGATTAGCGACATTTGAATTGTTTTTGAAAATTTGGATTTTTCCAGGAAAATTCAATGACATTCGATGGAAATCATTGAAATATATGTAAAGTAATGATATCACATTGATCAGATTATGAAAATTTAGAAAATTTGATAATTTCTTAGTTTGACAAATTATCTCGTCGTGTAGGTATGAAAAATTCAGAAAAAAGTGATTTTACAACTTTTGACCGAAATCGGGATATTTCTTCAAAACGTTGTTTTTTTAAAATTATCGTAGCGAATATGTAAAAATTTTAATTTTTTTTGGAAAATTTGATTTTTCCATGAAAATTTTTGTACAATTCGATGAAACTCAACGAGATACATGTAAATTATAAAAATCATAGTGATCGCTTCGTGGAAACTATAAAATTTATTGAAATTTCATATTTCGACGATCAATTTCAAAGTATACGTACGAAAAATATCGAAAAAATGGTTATGTATACTATCATACTGATGCCAGAAGTGAAACACCTTTTCAGTAAAGTAAAAAAAGATACATGTAATTATGCATAAAACTCATAAATAATAAAAATTAATCAGGATAATATGAAAAACATGTATGTTGGGTTGCATAAGCTGCGAAATCATATGATGAAACCATGTGGAATCTTTTAAAAAACGCACTAATACTATGCTTATTAGAGTTCGGGCTATATTCTTTCTTCTGTTTCATGTAAAAATTTTACCCCAACGCTGCTCTAAAGAAATTTGACCGAAATAGTGATATTTGTTCAAACGGTGAATTTTATAAAATTATCATAGCGAATAGGTAAAACTATAATTTTTTCGGAAAATTTGATTTTTCCATGAAAATTTTTGTTCAATTCGATGAAACTCAACGAGATACATGTAAATTATAAAAATCATAGTGATCGCTTCGTGGAAACTATAAAATTTATTGAAATTTCATATTTCGACGATCAATTTCAACGTATACGTATGAAAAATATCGAAAAAACGAGAATTTCTAAAATGTCGGCAAAAGTGGTATTTGTTGAAATCGTTCAATTTTATAAAATTATCGTGGCGATTAGCGACATTTGAATTGTTTTTGAAAATTTGGATTTTTCCAGGAAAATTCAATGACATTCGATGGAAATCATTGAAATATATGTAAAGTAATGATATCACATTGATCAGATTATGAAAATTTAGAAAATTTGATAATTTCTTAGTTTGACAAATTATCTCGTCGTGTAGGTATGAAAAATTCAGAAAAAAGTGATTTTACAACTTTTGACCGAAATCGGGATATTTCTTCAAAACATTGTTTTTTTAAAATTATCGTAGCGAATATGTAAAAATTTTAATTTTTTTTGGAAAATTTGATTTTTCCATGAAAATTTTTGTACAATTCGATGAAACACAACGAGATACATGTAAATTATAAAAATCATAGTGATCGCTTCGTGGAAACTATAAAATTTTTGAAAATTTCATGTTTACACGAACAATTTCAACGTGTACGTACGAAAAATATCGAAAAAACGAGAATTTCTAAAATGTCGGCAAAAGTGGTATTTGTTGAAATCGTTCAATTTTATAAAATTATCGTGGCGATTAGCGACATTTGAATTGTTTTTGAAAATTTGGATTTTTCCAGGAAAATTCAATGACATTCGATGGAAATCATTGAAATATATGTAAAGTAATGATATCACATTGATCAGATTATGAAAATTTAGAAAATTTGATAATTTCTTAGTTTGACAAATTATCTCGTCGTGTAGGTATGAAAAATTCAGAAAAAAGTGATTTTACAACTTTTGACCGAAATCGGGATATTTCTTCAAAACGTTGTTTTTTTAAAATTATCGTAGCGAATATGTAAAAATTTTAATTTTTTTTGGAAAATTTGATTTTTCCATGAAAATTTTTGTACAATTCGATGAAACTCAACGAGATACATGTAAATTATAAAAATCATAGTGATCGCTTCGTGGAAACTATAAAATTTATTGAAATTTCATATTTCGACGATCAATTTCAAAGTATACGTATGAAAAATATCAAAAAAATGGTTATGTATACTATCATACTGATGCCAGAAGTGAAACACCTTTTCAGTAAAGTAAAAAAGGTACATGTAATTATGCATAAAACTCATAAATAATAAAAATTAATCAGGATAATATGAAAAACATGTATGTTGGGTTGCATAAGCTGCGAAATCATATGATGAAACCATGTGGAATCTTTTAAAAAACGCACTAATACTATGCTTATTAGAGTTCGGGCTATATTCTTTCTTCTGTTTCATGTAAAAATTTTACCCCAACGCTGCTCTAAAGAAATTTGACCGAAATAGTGATATTTGTTCAAACGGTGAATTTTATAAAATTATCATAGCGAATAGGTAAAACTATAATTTTTTTCGGAAAATTTGATTTTTCCATGAAAATTTTTGTTCAATTCGATGAAACTCAACGAGATACATGTAAATTATAAAAATCATAGTGATCGCTTCGTGGAAACTATAAAATTTATTGAAATTTCATATTTCGACGATCAATTTCAACGTATACGTATGAAAAATATCGAAAAAACGAGAATTTCTAAAATGTCGGCAAAAGTGGTATTTGTTGAAATCGTTCAATTTTATAAAATTATCGTGGCGATTAGCGACATTTGAATTGTTTTTGAAAATTTGGATTTTTCCAGGAAAATTCAATGACATTCGATGGAAATCATTGAAATATATGTAAAGTAATGATATCACATTGATCAGATTATGAAAATTTAGAAAATTTGATAATTTCTTAGTTTGACAAATTATCTCGTCGTGTAGGTATGAAAAATTCAGAAAAAGTGATTTTACAACTTTTGACCGAAATCGGGATATTTCTTCAAAACGTTGTTTTTTTAAAATTATCGTAGCGAATATGTAAAATGTTTAATTTTTTTGAAAATTTGATTTTTCCATGAAAATTTTGTACAATTCGATGAAACTCAACGAGATACATGTAAATTATAAAAATCATAGTGATCGCTTCGTGGAAACTATAAAATTTATTGAAATTTCATATTTCGACGATCAATTTCAACGTATACGTATGAAAAATATCGAAAAAACGAGAATTTCTAAAATGTCGGCAAAAGTGGTATTTGTTGAAATCGTTCAATTTTATAAAATTATTGTGGCGATTAGCGACATTTGAATTGTTTTTGAAAATTTGGATTTTTCCAGGAAAATTCAATGACATTCGATGGAAATCATTGAAATATATGTAAAGTAATGATATCACATTGATCAGATTATGAAAATTTAGAAAATTTGATAATTTCTTAGTTTGACAAATTATCTCGTCGTGTAGGTATGAAAAATTCAGAAATAAGTGATTTTACAACTTTTGACCGAAATCGGGATATTTCTTCAAAACGTTGTTTTTTTAAAATTATCGTAGCGAATATGTAAAAATTTTAATTTTTTTGGAAAATTTGATTTTTCCATGAAAATTTTTGTACAATTCGATGAAACTCAACGAGATACATGTAAATTATAAAAATCATAGTGATCGCTTCGTGGAAACTATAAAATTTATTGAAATTTCATATTTCGACGATCAATTTCAAAGTATACGTATGAAAAATATCAAAAAAATGGTTATGTATACTATCATACTGATGCCAGAAGTGAAACACCTTTTCAGTAAAGTAAAAAAAGGTACATGTAATTATGCATAAAACTCATAAATAATAAAAATTAATCAGGATAATATGAAAAACATGTATGTTGGGTTGCATAAGCTGCGAAAACATATGATGAAACCATGTGGAATCTTTTAAAAAACGCACTAATACTATGCTTATTAGAGTTCGGGCTATATTCTTTCTTCTGTTTCATGTAAAAATTTTACCCCAACGCTGCTCTAAAGAAATTTGACCGAAATAGTGATATTTGTTCAAACGGTGAATTTTATAAAATTATCATAGCGAATAGGTAAAACTATAATTTTTTTCGGAAAATTTGATTTTTCCATGAAAATTTTTGTTCAATTCGATGAAACTCAACGAGATACATGTAAATTATAAAAATCATAGTGATCGCTTCGTGGAAACTATAAAATTTATTGAAATTTCATATTTCGACGATCAACTTCAACGTATACGTATGAAAAATATCGAAAAAACGAGAATTATAAAATGTCGGCAAAAGTGGTATTTGTTGAAATCGTTCAATTTTATAAAATTATCGTGGCGATTAGCGACATTTGAATTGTTTTTGAAAATTTGGATTTTTCCAGGAAAATTCAATGACATTCGATGGAAATCATTGAAATATATGTAAAGTAATGATATCACATTGATCAGATTATGAAAATTTAGAAAATTTGATAATTTCTTAGTTTGACAAATTATCTCGTCGTGTAGGTATGAAAAATTCAGAAAAAAGTGATTTTACAACTTTTGACCGAAATCGGGATATTTCTTCAAAACGTTGTTTTTTTAAAATTATCGTAGCGAATATGTAAAAATTTTAATTTTTTTGGAAAATTTGATTTTTCCATGAAAATTTTTGTACAATTCGATGAAACTCAACGAGATACATGTAAATTATAAAAATCATAGTGATCGCTTCGTGGAAACTATAAAATTTATTGAAATTTCATATTTCGACGATCAATTTCAACGTATACGTATGAAAAATATCGAAAAAACGAGAATTTCTAAAATGTCGGCAAAAGTGGTATTTGTTGAAATCGTTCAATTTTATAAAATTATCGTGGCGATTATTTGCATTTGAATTGTTTTTGAAAATTTGGATTTTTCCAGGAAAATTCAATGACATTCGATGGAAATCATTGAAATATATGTAAAGTAATGATATCACATTGATCAGATTATGAAAATTTAGAAAATTTGATAATTTCTTAGTTTGACAAATTATCTCGTCGTGTAGGTATGAAAAATTCAGAAAAAAGTGATTTTACAACTTTTGACCGAAATCGGGATATTTCTTCAAAACGTTGTTTTTTAAAATTATCGTAGCGAATATGTAAAAATTTTAATTTTTTTTGGAAAATTTGATTTTTCCATGAAAATTTTTGTACAATTCGATGAAACTCAACGAGATACATGTAAATTATAAAAATCATAGTGATCGCTTCGTGGAAACTATAAAATTTATTGAAATTTCATATTTCGACGATCAATTTCAAAGTATACGTATGAAAAATATCAAAAAAATGGTTATGTATACTATCATACTGATGCCAGAAGTGAAACACCTTTTCAGTAAAGTAAAAAAATTACATGTAATTATGCATAAAACTCATAAATAATAAAAATTAATCAGGATAATATGAAAAACATGTGATGTTGGGTTGCATAAGCTGCGAAATCATATGATGAAACCATGTGGAATCTTTTAAAAAACGCACTAATACTATGCTTATTAGAGTTCGGGCTATATTCTTTCTTCTGTTTCATGTAAAAATTTTACCCCAACGCTGCTCTAAAGAAATTTGACCGAAATAGTGATATTTGTTCAAACGGTGAATTTTATAAAATTATCATAGCGAATAGGTAAAACTATAATTTTTTTCGGAAAATTTGATTTTTCCATGAAAATTTTTGTTCAATTCGATGAAACTCAACGAGATACATGTAAATTATAAAAATCATAGTGATCGCTTCGTGGAAACTATAAAATTTATTGAAATTTCATATTTCGACGATCAATTTCAACGTATACGTATGAAAAATATCGAAAAAACGAGAATTTCTAAAATGTCGGCAAAAGTGGTATTTGTTGAAATCGTTCAATTTTATAAAATTATCGTGGCGATTAGCGACATTTGAATTGTTTTTGAAAATTTGGATTTTTCCAGGAAAATTCAATGACATTCGATGGAAATCATTGAAATATATGTAAAGTAATGATATCACATTGATCAGATTATGAAAATTTAGAAAATTTGATAATTTCTTAGTTTGACAAATTATCTCGTCGTGTAGGTATGAAAAATTCAGAAAAAGTGATTTTACAACTTTTGACCGAAATCGGGATATTTCTTCAAAACGTTGTTTTTTAAAATTATCGTAGCGAATATGTAAAAATTTTAATTTTTTTTGAAAAATTTGATTTTTCCATGAAAATTTTTGTACAATTCGATGAAACTCAACGAGATACATGTAAATTATAAAAATCATAGTGATCGCTTCGTGGAAACTATAAAATTTATTGAAATTTCATATTTCGACGATCAATTTCAACGTATACGTATGAAAAATATCGAAAAAACGAGAATTTCTAAAATGTCGGCAAAAGTGGTATTTGTTGAAATCGTTCAATTTTATAAAATTATCGTAGCGATTAGCGACATTTGAATTGTTTTTGAAAATTTGGATTTTTCCAGGAAAATTCAATGACATTCGATGGAAATCATTGAAATATATGTAAAGTAATGATATCACATTGATCAGATTATGAAAATTTAGAAAATTTGATAATTTCTTAGTTTGACAAATTATCTCGTCGTGTAGGTATGAAAAATTCAGAAAAAAGTGATTTTACAACTTTTGACCGAAATCGGGATATTTCTTCAAAACGTTGTTTTTAAAATTATCGTAGCGAATATGTAAAAATTTTAATTTTTTTTGGAAAATTTGATTTTTCCATGAAAATTTTTGTACAATTCGATGAAACTCAACGAGATACATGTAAATTATAAAAATCATAGTGATCGCTTCGTGGAAACTATAAAATTTATTGAAATTTCATATTTCGACGATCAATTTCAACGTATACGTATGAAAAATATCGAAAAAACGAGAATTTCTAAAATGTCGGCAAAAGTGGTATTTGTTGAAATCGTTCAATTTTATAAAATTATCGTGGCGATTAGCGACATTTGAATTGTTTTTGAAAATTTGGATTTTTCCAGGAAAATTCAATGACATTCGATGGAAATCATTGAAATATATGTAAAAGTATGATATCATCACATTGATCAGATTATGAAAATTTAGAAAATTTGATAATTTCTTAGTTTGACAAATTATCTCGTCGTGTAGGTATGAAAAATTCAGAAAAAGTGATTTTACAACTTTTGACCGAAATCGGGATATTTCTTCAAAACGTTGTTTTTTTAAAATTATCGTAGCGAATATGTAAAAATTTTAATTTTTTTGGAAAATTTGATTTTTCCATGAAAATTTTTGTACAATTCGATGAAACTCAACGAGATACATGTAAATTATAAAAATCATAGTGATCGCTTCGTGGAAACTATAAAATTTATTGAAATTTCATATTTCGACGATCAATTTCAAAGTATACGTATGAAAAATATCAAAAAAATGGTTATGTATACTATCATACTGATGCCAGAAGTGAAACACCTTTTCAGTAAAGTAAAAAAAATTACATGTAATTATGCATAAAACTCATAAATAATAAAAATTAATCAGGATAATATGAAAAACATGTATGTTGGGTTGCATAAGCTGCGAAAAGTATGATGAAACCATGTGGAATCTTTTAAAAAACGCACTAATACTATGCTTATTAGAGTTCGGGCTATATTCTTTCTTCTGTTTCATGTAAAAAAAATTACCCCAACGCTGCTCTAAAGAAATTTGACCGAAATAGTGATATTTGTTCAAACGGTGAATTTTATAAAATTATCATAGCGAATAGGTAAAACTATAATTTTTTTCGGAAAATTTGATTTTTCCATGAAAATTTTTGTTCAATTCGATGAAACTCAACGAGATACATGTAAATTATAAAAATCATAGTGATCGCTTCGTGGAAACTATAAAATTTATTGAAATTTCATATTTCGACGATCAACTTCAACGTATACGTATGAAAAATATCGAAAAAACGAGAATTTCTAAAATGTCGGCAAAAGTGGTATTTGTTGAAATCGTTCAATTTTATAAAATTATCGTGGCGATTAGCGACATTTGAATTGTTTTTGAAAATTTGGATTTTCCAGGAAAATTCAATGACATTCGATGGAAATCATTGAAATATATGTAAAGTAATGATATCACATTGATCAGATTATGAAAATTTAGAAAATTTGATAATTTCTTAGTTTGACAAATTATCTCGTCGTGTAGGTATGAAAAATTCAGAAAAAAGTGATTTTACAACTTTTGACCGAAATCGGGATATTTCTTCAAAACGTTGTTTTTTTAAAATTATCGTAGCGAATATGTAAAAATTTTAATTTTTTTTGGAAAATTTGATTTTTCCATGAAAATTTTTGTACAATTCGATGAAACTCAACGAGATACATGTAAATTATAAAAATCATAGTGATCGCTTCGTGGAAACTATAAAATTTATTGAAATTTCATATTTCGACGATCAATTTCAACGTATACGTATGAAAAATATCGAAAAAACGAGAATTTCTAAAATGTCGGCAAAAGTGGTATTTGTTGAAATCGTTCAATTTTATAAAATTATCGTGGCGATTAGCGACATTTGAATTGTTTTTGAAAATTTGGATTTTTCCAGGAAAATTCAATGACATTCGATGGAAATCATTGAAATATATGTAAAGTAATGATATCACATTGATCAGATTATGAAAATTTAGAAAATTTGATAATTTCTTAGTTTGACAAATTATCTCGTCGTGTAGGTATGAAAAATTCAGAAAAAAGTGATTTTACAACTTTTGACCGAAATCGGGATATTTCTTCAAAACGTTGTTTTTTAAAATTATCGTAGCGAATATGTAAAAATTTTAATTTTTTTTGGAAAATTTGATTTTTCCATGAAAATTTTTGTACAATTCGATGAAACTCAACGAGATACATGTAAATTATAAAAATCATAGTGATCGCTTCGTGGAAACTATAAAATTTATTGAAATTTCATATTTCGACGATCAATTTCAACGTATACGTATGAAAAATATCGAAAAAACGAGAATTTCTAAAATGTCGGCAAAAGTGGTATTTGTTGAAATCGTTCAATTTTATAAAATTATCGTGGCGATTAGCGACATTTGAATTGTTTTTGAAAATTTGGATTTTTCCAGGAAAATTCAATGACATTCGATGGAAATCATTGAAATATATGTAAAGTAATGATATCACATTGATCAGATTATGAAAATTTAGAAAATTTGATAATTTCTTAGTTTGACAAATTATCTCGTCGTGTAGGTATGAAAAATTCAGAAAAAGTGATTTTACAACTTTTGACCGAAATCGGGATATTTCTTCAAAACGTTGTTTTTTAAAATTATCGTAGCGAATATGTAAAAATTTTAATTTTTTTTGGAAAATTTGATTTTTCCATGAAAATTTTTGTACAATTCGATGAAACTCAACGAGATACATGTAAATTATAAAAATCATAGTGATCGCTTCGTGGAAACTATAAAATTTATTGAAATTTCATATTTCGACGATCAATTTCAAAGTATACGTATGAAAAATATCAAAAAAATGGTTATGTATACTATCATACTGATGCCAGAAGTGAAACACCTTTTCAGTAAAGTAAAAAAGGTACATGTAATTATGCATAAAACTCATAAATAATAAAAATTAATCAGGATAATATGAAAAACATGTATGTTGGGTTGCATAAGCTGCGAAACATATGATGAAACCATGTGGAATCTTTTAAAAAACGCACTAATACTATGCTTATTAGAGTTCGGGCTATATTCTTTCTTCTGTTTCATGTAAAAATTTTACCCCAACGCTGCTCTAAAGAAATTTGACCGAAATAGTGATATTTGTTCAAACGGTGAATTTTATAAAATTATCATAGCGAATAGGTAAAACTATAATTTTTTCGGAAAATTAGATTTTTCCATGAAAATTTTTGTACAATTCGATGAAACTCAACGAGATACATGTAAATTATAAAAATCATAGTGATCGCTTCGTGAAAACTATAAAATTTATTGAAATTTCATATTTCGACGATCAATTTCAACGTATACGTATGAAAAATATCGAAAAATGAGAATTTCTAAAATGTCGGCAAAAGTGGTATTTGTTGAAATCGTTCAATTTTTAAAATTATCGTGGCGATTAGCGACATTTGAATTGTTTTTGAAAATTTGGATTTTTCCAGGAAAATTTAATGACATTCGATGGAAATCATTGAAATATATGTAAAGTAATGATATCACATTGATCAGATTATGAAAATTTAGAAAATTTGATAATTTCTTAGTTTGACAAATTATCTCGTCGTGTAGGTATGAAAAATTCAGAAAAAAGTGATTTTACAACTTTTGACCGAAATCGGGATATTTCTTCAAAACGTTGTTTTTTAAAATTATCGTAGCGAATATGTAAAAATTTTAATTTTTTTGTGAAATTTGATTTTTCCATGAAAATTTTTGTACAATTCGATGAAACTCAACGAGATACATGTAAATTATAAAAATCATAGTGATCGCTTCGTGGAAACTATAAAATTTATTGAAATTTCATATTTCGACGATCAATTTCAACGTATACGTATGAAAAATATCGAAAAAACGAGAATTTCTAAAATGTCGGCAAAAGTGGTATTTGTTGAAATCGTTCAATTTTATAAAATTATCGTGGCGATTAGCGACATTTGAATTGTTTTTGAAAATTTGGATTTTTCCAGGAAAATTCAATGACATTCGATGGAAATCATTGAAATATATGTAAAGTAATGATATCACATTGATCAGATTATGAAAATTTAGAAAATTTGATAATTTCTTAGTTTGACAAATTATCTCGTCGTGTAGGTATGAAAAATTCAGAAAAAGTGATTTTACAACTTTTGACCGAAATCGGGATATTTCTTCAAAACGTTGTTTTTAAAATTATCGTAGCGAATATGTAAAAATTTTAATTTTTTTGAAAATTTGATTTTTCCATGAAAATTTTTGTACAATTCGATGAAACTCAACGAGATACATGTAAATTATAAAAATCATAGTGATCGCTTCGTGGAAACTATAAAATTTATTGAATTTCATATTTCGACGATCTTATTTCGACGATCAATTTCAACGTATACGTATGAAAAATATCGAAAAAACGAGAATTTCTAAAATGTCGGCAAAAGTGGTATTTGTTGAAATCGTTCAATTTTATAAAATTATCGTGGCGATTAGCGACATTTGAATTGTTTTTGAAAATTTGGATTTTTCCAGGAAAATTCAATGACATTCGATGGAAATCATTGAAATATATGTAAAGTAATGATATCACATTGATCAGATTATGAAAATTTAGAAAATTTGATAATTTCTTAGTTTGACAAATTATCTCGTCGTGTAGGTATGAAAAATTCAGAAAAAAGTGATTTTACAACTTTTGACCGAAATCGGGATATTTCTTCAAAACGTTGTTTTTTTAAAATTATCGTAGCGAATATGTAAAAATTTTAATTTTTTTTGGAAAATTTGATTTTTCCATGAAAATTTTTGTACAATTCGATGAAACTCAACGAGATACATGTAAATTAAAAAAATCATATTGATCGCTTCGTGGAAACTAGAAACTTTAATGAAATTTCATATTTCGACGATCAATTTCAAAGTATACGTATGAAAAATATCAAAAAAATGGTTATGTATACTATCATACTGATGCCAGAAGTGAAACACCTTTTCAGTAAAGTAAAAAAAGGTACATGTAATTATGCATAAAACTCATAAATAATAAAAATTAATCAGGATAATATGAAAAACATGTATGTTGGGTTGCATAAGCTGCGAAATTATATGATGAAACCATGTGGAATCTTTTAAAAAACGCACTAATACTATGCTTATTAGATTTCGGGCTATATTCTTTCTTCTGTTTCATGTAAAAATTTTACCCCAATGCTGCTCTAAAGAAATTTGACCGAAATAGTGATATTTGTTCAAACGGTGAATTTTATAATATTATCATAGCGAATAGGTAAAACTATAATTTTTTGCGGAAAATTTGATTTTTCCATGAAAATTTTTATACAATTCGATGAAACTCAACGAGATACATGTGAATTATAAAAATCATAGTGATCGCTTCGTGGAAACTATAAAATTTATTGAAATTTCATATTTCGACGATCAATTTCAACGTATACGTATGAAAAATATCGAAAAAACGAGAATTTCTAAAATGTCGGCAAAAG
Organism: Neoneuromus ignobilis; assembly: GCA_029203775.1. Lineage (NCBI taxonomy): Eukaryota > Metazoa > Arthropoda > Insecta > Megaloptera > Corydalidae > Neoneuromus > Neoneuromus ignobilis. Next base: position 2,471,137 of record CP092095.1, on the reverse strand, counting down.
TGGTATTTGTTGAAATCGTTCAATTTTATAAAATTATCGTGGCGATTAGCGACATTTGAATTGTTTTTGAAAATTTGGATTTTTCCAGGAAAATTCAATGACATTCGATGGAAATCATTGAAATATATGTAAAGTAATGATATCACATTGATCAGATTATGAAAATTTAGAAAATTTGATAATTTCTTAGTTTGACAAATTATCTCGTCGTGTAGGTATGAAAAATTCAGAAAAAAGTGATTTTACAACTTTTGACCGAAATCGGGATATTTCTTCAAAACGTTGTTTTTTTAAAATTATCGTAGCGAATATGTAAAAATTTTAATTTTTTTTGGAAAATTTGATTTTTCCATGAAAATTTTTGTACAATTCGATGAAACTCAACGAGATACATGTAAATTATAAAAATCATAGTGATCGCTTCTTGGAAACTATAAAATTTATTGAAATTTCATATTTCGACGATCAATTTCAAAGTATACGTATGAAAAATATCAAAAAAATGGTTATATATACTATCATACTGATGCCAGAAGTGAAACACCTTTTCAGTAAAGTAAAAAAAGATACATGTAATTATGCATAAAACTCATAAATAATAAAAATTAATCAAGGATAATATGAAAAACATGTATGTTGGGTTGCATAAGCTGCGAAAACTTATGATGAAACCATGTGGAATCTTTTAAAAAACGCACTAATACTATGCTTATTAGAGTTCGGGCTATATTCTTTCTTCTGTTTCATGTAAAAATTTTACCCCAACGCTGCTCTAAAGAAATTTGACCGAAATAGTGATATTTGTTCAAACGGTGAATTTTATAAAATTATCATAGCGAATAGGTAAAACTATAATTTTTTTCGGAAAATTTGATTTTTCCATGAAAATTTTTGTTCAATTCGATGAAACTCAACGAGATACATGTAAATTATAAAAATCATAGTGATCGCTTCGTGGAAACTATAAAATTTATTGAAATTTCATATTTCGACGATCAACTTCAACGTATACGTATGAAAAATATCGAAAAAACGAGAATTTCTAAAATGTCGGCAAAAGTGGTATTTGTTGAAATCGTTCAATTTTATAAAATTATCGTGGCGATTAGCGACATTTGAATTGTTTTTGAAAATTTGGATTTTTCCAGGAAAATTCAATGACATTCGATGGAAATCATTGAAATATATGTAAAGTAATGATATCACATTGATCAGATTATGAAAATTTAGAAAATTTGATAATTTCTTAGTTTGACAAATTATCTCGTCGTGTAGGTATGAAAAATACAGAAATAAGTGATTTTACAACTTTTGACCGAAATCGGGATATTTCTTCAAAACGTTTTATTTTTAAAATTATCGTAGCGAATATGTAAAAATTTTAATTTTTTTTGGAAAATTTGATTTTTCCATGAAAATTTTTGTACAATTCGATGAAACTCAACGAGATACATGTAAATTATAAAAATCATAGTGATCGCTTCGTGGAAACTATAAAATTTATTGAAATTTCATATTTCGACGATCAATTTCAAAGTATACGTATGAAAAATATCAAAAAAATGTTATCTATACTATCATACTGATGCCAGAAGTGAAACACCTTTTTTAGTAAAGTAAAAAAAGGCGATGTAATTATGCATAAAACTCATAAATAATAAAAATTAATCAGGATAATATGAAAAACATGTATGTTGGGTTGCATAAGCTGCGAAAAATATGATGAAACCATGTGGAATCTTTTAAAAAACGCACTAATACTATGCTTATTAGAGTTCGGGCTATATTCTTTCTTCTGTTTCATGTAAAAATTTTACCCCAACGCTGCTCTAAAGAAATTTGACCGAAATAGTGATATTTGTTCAAACGGTGAATTTTATAAAATTATCATAGCGAATAGGTAAAACTATAATTTTTTTCGGAAAATTTGATTTTTCCATGAAAATTTTTGTTCAATTCGATGAAACTCAACGAGATACATGTAAATTATAAAAATCATAGTGATCGCTTCGTGGAAACTATAAAATTTATTGAAATTTCATATTTCGACGATCAATTTCAACGTATACGTATGAAAAATATCGAAAAAACGAGAATTTCTAAAATGTCGGCAAAAGTGGTATTTGTTGAAATCGTTCAATTTTATAAAATTATCGTGGCGATTAGCGACATTTGAATTGTTTTTGAAAATTTGGATTTTTCCAGGAAAATTCAATGACATTCGATGGAAATCATTGAAATATATGTAAAGTAATGATATCACATTGATCAGATTATGAAAATTTAGAAAATTTGATAATTTCTTAGTTTGACAAATTATCTCGTCGTGTAGGTATGAAAAATTCAGAAAAAAGTGATTTTACAACTTTTGACCGAAATCGGGATATTTCTTCAAAACGTTGTTTTTTTAATTATCGTAGCGAATATGTAAAAATTTTAATTTTTTTTGGAAAATTTGATTTTTCCATGAAAATTTTTGTACAATTCGATGAAACTCAACGAGATACATGTAAATTATAAAAATCATAGTGATCGCTTCGTGGAAACTATAAAATTTATTGAAATTTCATATTTCGACGATCAATTTCAACGTATACGTATGAAAAATATCGAAAAAACGAGAATTTCTAAAATGTCGGCAAAAGTGGTATTTGTTGAAATCGTTCAATTTTATAAAATTATCGTGGCGATTAGCGACATTTGAATTGTTTTTGAAAATTTGGATTTTTCCAGGAAAATTCAATGACATTCGATGGAAATCATTGAAATATATGTAAAGTAATGATATCACATTGATCAGATTATGAAAATTTAGAAAATTTGATAATTTCTTAGTTTGACAAATTTATCTCGTCGTGTAGGTATGAAAAATTCAGAAAAAGTGATTTTACAACTTTTGACCGAAATCGGGATATTTCTTCAAAACGTTGTTTTTTTAAAATTATCGTAGCGAATATGTAAAAATTTTAATTTTTTTGGAAAATTTGATTTTTCCATGAAAATTTTTGTACAATTCGATGAAACTCAACGAGATACATGTAAATTATAAAAATCATAGTGATCGCTTCTTGGAAACTATAAAATTTATTGAAATTTCATATTTCGACGATCAATTTCAAAGTATACGTATGAAAAATATCAAAAAAATGGTTATGTATACTATCATACTGATGCCAGTAGTGAAACACCTTTTCAGTAAAGTAAAAAAAGGTACATGTAATTATGCATAAAACTCATAAATAATAAAAATTAATCAGGATAATATGAAAAACATGTATGTTGGGTTGCATAAGCTGCGAAATTATATGATGAAACCATGTGGAATCTTTTAAAAAACGCACTAAAATTTGCTTATTAGAGTTCGGGCTATATTCTTTCTTCTGTTTCATGTAAAAATTTTACCCCAACGCTGCTCTAAAGAAATTTGACCGAAATAGTGATATTTGTTCAAACGGTGAATTTTATAAAATTATCATAGCGAATAGGTAAAACTATAATTTTTTCGGAAAATTTGATTTTTCCATGAAAATTTTTGTTCAATTCGATGAAACTCAACGAGATACATGTAAATTATAAAAATCATAGAGATCGCTTCGTGGAAACTATAAAATTTATTGAAATTTCATATTTCGACGATCAATTTCAACGTATACGTATGAAAAATATCGAAAAAACGAGAATTTCTAAAATGTCGGCAAAAGTGGTATTTGTTGAAATCGTTCAATTTTATAAAATTATCGTGGCGATTAGCGACATTTGAATTGTTTTTGAAAATTTGGATTTTTCCAGGAAAATTCAATGACATTCGATGGAAATCATTGAAATATATGTAAAGTAATGATATCACATTGATCAGATTATGAAAATTTAGAAAATTTGATAATTTCTTAGTTTGACAAATTATCTCGTCGTGTAGGTATGAAAAATTCAGAAAAAGTGATTTTACAACTTTTGACCGAAATCGGGATATTTCTTCAAAACGTTGTTTTTTTAAAATTATCGTAGCGAATATGTAAAAATTTTAATTTTTTTTGGAAAATTTGATTTTTCCATGAAAATTTTTGTACAATTCGATGAAACTCAACGAGATACATGTAAATTATAAAAATCATAGTGATCGCTTCGTGGAAACTATAAAATTTATTGAAATTTCATATTTCGACGATCAATTTCAACGTATACGTATGAAAAATATCGAAAAAACGAGAATTTCTAAAATGTCGGCAAAAGTGGTATTTGTTGAAATCGTTCAATTTTATAAAATTATCGTGGCGATTAGCGACATTTGAATTGTTTTTGAAAATTTGGATTTTTCCAGGAAAATTCAATGACATTCGATGGAAATCATTGAAATATATGTAAAGTAATGATATCACATTGATCAGATTATGAAAATTTAGAAAATTTCATAATTTCTTAGTTTGACAAATTATCTCGTCGTAAAGGTATGAAAAATTCAGAAAAAAGTGATTTTACAACTTTTGACCGAAATCGGGATATTTCATCAAAACGTTGTTTTTTTAAAATTATCGTAGCGAATAGGTAAAACTATAATTTTTTTCGAAAAATTTGATTTTTCCATGAAAATTTTTGTTCAATTCGATGAAACTCAACGACATACATGTAAATTATAAAAATCATAGAGATCGCTTCGTGGAAACTATAAAATTTATTGAAATTTCATATTTCGACGATCAACTTCAACGTATACGTATGAAAAATATCGAAAAAACGAGAATTTCTAAAATGTCGGCAAAAGTGGTATTTGTTGAAATCGTTCAATTTTATAAAATTATCGTGGCGATTAGCGACATTTGAATTGTTTTTGAAAATTTGGATTTTTCCAGGAAAATTCAATGACATTCGATGGAAATCATTGAAATATATGTAAAGTAATGATATCACATTGATCAGATTATGAAAATTTAGAAAATTTGATAATTTCTTAGTTTGACAAATTATCTCGTCGTGTAGGTATGAAAAATTCAGAAAAAAGTGATTTTACAACTTTTGACCGAAATCGGGATATTTCTTCAAAACGTTGTTTTTTAATATTATCGTAGCGAATATGTAAAAATTTTAATTTTTTTTGGAAAATTTGATTTTTCCATGAAAATTTTTGTACAATTCGATGAAACTCAACGAGATACATGTAAATTATAAAAATCATAGTGATCGCTTCGTGGAAACTATAAAATTTATTGAAATTTCATATTTCGACGATCAATTTCAACGTATACGTATGAAAAATATCGAAAAAACGAGAATTTCTAAAATGTCGGCAAAAGTGGTATTTGTTGAAATCGTTCAATTTTATAAAATTATCGTGGCGATTAGCGACATTTGAATTGTTTAGAAAATTTTGATTTTTCCAGGAAAATTCAATGACATTCGATGGAAATCATTGAAATATATGTAAAGTAATGATATCACATTGATCAGATTATGAAAATTTAGAAAATTTGATAATTTCTTAGTTTGACAAATTATCTCGTCGTGTAGGTATGAAAAATTCAGAAAAAAGTGATTTTACAACTTTTGACCGAAATCGGGATATTTCTTCAAAACGTTGTTTTTTTAAAATTATCGTAGCGAATATGAAAAATTTTAATTTTTTTTGGAAAATTTGATTTTTCCATGAAAATTTTTGTACAATTCGATGAAACTCAACGAGATACATGTAAATTATAAAAATCATAGTGATCGCTTCGTGGAAACTATAAAATTTATTGAAATTTCATATTTCGACGATCAATTTCAAAGTATACGTATGAAAAATATCAAAAAATGGTTATGTATACTATCATACTGATGCCAGAAGTGAAACACCTTTTCAGTAAAGTAAAAAAAGGTACATGTAATTATGCATAAAACTCATAAATAATAAAAATTAATCAGGATAATATGAAAAACATGTATGTTGGGTTGCATAAGCTGCGAAAACATATGATGAAACCATGTGGAATCTTTTAAAAAATTTACTAATACTATGCTTATTAGAGTTCGGGCTATATTCTTTCTTCTGTTTCATGTAAAAAAAATTACCCCAACGCTGCTCTAAAGAAATTTGACCGAAATAGTGATATTTGTTCAAACGGTGAATTTTATAAAATTATCATAGCGAATAGGTAAAACTATAATTTTTTTCGGAAAATTTGATTTTTCCATGAAAATTTTTGTTCAATTCGATGAAACTCAACGAGATACATGTAAATTATAAAAATCATAGTGATCGCTTCGTGGAAACTATAAAATTTATTGAAATTTCATATTTCGACGATCAATTTCAACGTATACGTATGAAAAATATCGAAAAAACGAGAATTTCTAAAATGTCGGCAAAAGTGGTATTTGTTGAAATCGTTCAATTTTATAAAATTATCGTGGCGATTAGCGACATTTGAATTGTTTTTGAAAATTTGGATTTTTCCAGGAAAATTCAATGACATTCGATGGAAATCATTGAAATATATGTAAAGTAATGATATCACATTGATCAGATTATGAAAATTTAGAAAATTTGATAATTTCTTAGTTTGACAAATTATCTCGTCGTGTAGGTATGAAAAATTCAGAAAAAAGTGATTTTACAACTTTTGACCGAAATCGGGATATTTCTTCAAAACGTTGTTATTTTAAAATTATCGTAGCGAATATGTAAAAATTTTAATTTTTTTTGGAAAATTTGATTTTTCCATGAAAATTTTTGTACAATTCGATGAAACTCAACGAGATACATGTAAATTATAAAAATCATAGTGATCGCTTCGTGGAAACTATAAAATTTATTGAAATTTCATATTTCGACGATCAATTTCAACGTATACGTACGAAAAATATCGAAAAAACGAGAATTTCTAATATGTCGGCAAAAGTGGTATTTGTTGAAATCGTTCAATTTTATAAAATTATCGTGGCGATTAGCGACATTTGAATTGTTTTTGAAAATTTGGATTTTTCCAGGAAAATTCAATGACATTCGATGGAAATCATTGAAATATATGTAAAGTAATGATATCACATTGATCAGATTATGAAAATTTAGAAAATTTGATAATTTCTTAGTTTGACAAATTATCTCGTCGTGTAGGTATGAAAAATTCAGAAAAAAGTGATTTTACAACTTTTGACCGAAATCGGGATATTTCTTCAAAACGTTGTTTTTTTAAAATTATCGTAGCGAATATGTAAAAATTTTAATTTTTTTTGGAAAATTTGATTTTTCCATGAAAATTTTTGTACAATTCGATGAAACTCAACGAGATACATGTAAATTATAAAAATCATAGTGATCGCTTCGTGGAAACTATAAAATTTATTGAAATTTCATATTTCGACGATCAATTTCAAAGTATACGTATGAAAAATATCAAAAAAATGGTTATGTATACTATCATACTGATGCCAGAAGTGAAACACCTTTTCAGTAAAGTAAAAAAAGGTACATGTAATTATGCATAAAACTCATAAATAATAAAAATTAATCAGGATAATATGAAAAACATGTATGTTGGGTTGCATAAGCTGCGAAATATATGATGAAACCATGTGGAATCTTTTAAAAAACGCACTAATACTATGCTTATTAGAGTTCGGGCTATATTCTTTCTTCTGTTTCATGTAAAAATTTTACCCCAACGCTGCTCTAAAGAAATTTGACCGAAATAGTGATATTTGTTCAAACGGTGAATTTTATAAAATTATCATAGCGAATAGGTAAAACTAAAATTTTTTTCGGAAAATTTGATTTTTCCATGAAAATTTTTGTACAATTCGATGAAACTCAACGAGATACATGTAAATTATAAAAATCATAGTGATCGCTTCGTGGAAACTATAAAATTTATTGAAATTTCATATTTCGACGATCAATTTCAACGTATACGTATGAAAAATATCGAAAAAACGAGAATTTCTAAAATGTCGGCAAAAGTGGTATTTGTTGAAATCGTTCAATTTTATAAAATTATCGTGGCGATTAGCGACATTTGAATTGTTTTTGAAAATTTGGATTTTTCCAGGAAAATTCAATGACATTCGATGGAAATCATTGAAATATATGTAAAGTATGATATCACATTGATCAGATTATGAAAATTTAGAAAATTTGATAATTTCTTAGTTTGACAAATTATCTCGTCGTGTAGGTATGAAAAATTCAGAAAAAAGTGATTTTACAACTTTTGACCGAAATCGGGATATTTCTTCAAAACGTTGTTTTTTAAAATTATCGTAGCGAATATGTAAAAATTTTAATTTTTTTAGGAAAATTTGATTTTTCCATGAAAATTTTTGTACAATTCGATGAAACTCAACGAGATACATGTAAATTATAAAAATCATAGTGATCGTTTCGTGGAAACTAAAATTTATTGAAATTTCATATTTCGACGATCAATTTCAACGTATACGTATGAAAAATATCGAAAAAACGAGAATTTCTAAAATGTCGGCAAAAGTGGTATTTGTTGAAATCGTTCAATTTATAAAATTATCGTGGCGATTATATGACATTTGAATTGTTTTTGAAAATTTGGATTTTTCAGGAAAATTCAATGACATTCGATGGAAATCATTGAAATATATGTAAAGTCATGATATCACATTGATCAGATTATGAAAATTTAGAAAATTTGATAATTTCTTAGTTTGACAAATTATCTCGTCGTGTAGGTATGAAAAATTCAGAAAAAGTGATTTTACAACTTTTGACCGAAATCGGGATATTTCTTCAAAACGTTGTTTTTTAAAATTATCGTAGCGAATATGTAAAAATTTTAATTTTTTTGGAAAATTTGATTTTTCCATGAAAATTTTTGTACAATTCGATGAAACTCAACGAGATACATGTAAATTATAAAAATCATCATAGTGATCGCTTCTTGGAAACTATAAAATTTATTGAAATTTCATATTTCGACGATCAATTTCAAAGTATACGTATGAAAATTATCAAAAAATGGTTATATATACTATCATACTGATGCCAGAAGTGAAACACCTTTTCAGTAAAGTAAAAAAGGTACATGTAATTATGCATAAAACTCATAAATAATAAAAATTAATCAGGATAATATGAAAAACATGTATGTTGGGTTGCATAAGCTGCGAAAACATATGATGAAACCATGTGGAATCTTTTAAAAAATTTGATAATACTATGCTTATTAGAGTTCGGGCTATATTCTTTCTTCTGTTTCATGTAAAAATTTTACCCCAACGCTGCTCTAAAGAAATTTGACCGAAATAGTGATATTTGTTCAAACGGTGAATTTTATAAAATTATCATAGCGAATAGGTAAAACTATAATTTTTTTCGGAAAATTTGATTTTTCCATGAAAATTTTTGTTCAATTCGATGAAACTCAACGAGATACATGTAAATTATAAAAATCATAGTGATCGCTTCGTGGAAACTATAAAATTTATTGAAATTTCATATTTCGACGATCAATTTCAACGTATACGTATGAAAAATATCGAAAAAACGAGAATTTCTAAAATGTCGGCAAAAGTGGTATTTGTTGAAATCGTTCAATTTTATAAAATTATCGTGGCGATTAGCGACATTTGAATTGTTTTTGAAAATTTGGATTTTTCCAGGAAAATTCAATGACATTCGATGGAAATCATTGAAATATATGTAAAGTAATGATATCACATTGATCAGATTATGAAAATTTAGAAAATTTGATAATTTCTTAGTTTGACAAATTATCTCGTCGTGTAGGTATGAAAAATTCAGAAAACAGTGATTTTACAACTTTTGACCGAAATCGGGATATTTCTTCAAAACGTTGTTTTTTTAATATTATCGTAGCGAATATGTAAAAATTTTAATTTTTTTTGGAAAATTTGATTTTTCCATGAAAATTTTTGTACAATTCGATGAAACTCAACGAGATACATGTAAATTATAAAAATCATAGTGATCGCTTCGTGGAAACTATAAAATTTATTGAAATTTCATATTTCGACGATCAATTTCAACGTATACGTATGAAAAATATCGAAAAAACGAGAATTTCTAAAATGTCGGCAAAAGTGGTATTTGTTGAAATCGTTCAATTTTATAAAATTATCGTGGCGATATATGACATTTGAATTGTTTTTGAAAATTTGGATTTTTCCAGGAAAATTCAATGACATTCGATGGAAATCATTGAAATATATGTAAAGTAATGATATCAGATTGATCAGATTATGAAAATTTAGAAAATTTGATAATTTCTTAGTTTGACAAATTATCTCGTCGTGTAGGTATGAAAAATTCAGAAAAAAGTGATTTTACAACTTTTGACCGAAATCGGGATATTTCTTCAAAACGTTGTTTTTTTAAAATTATCGTAGCGAATATGTAAAAATTTTAATTTTTTTTTGGAAAATTTGATTTTTCCATGAAAATTTTTGTACAATTCGATGCAACTCAACGAGATACATGTAAATTATAAAAATCATAGTGATCGCTTCGTGGAAACTATAAAATTTATTGAAATTTCATATTTCGACGATCAATTTCAAAGTATACGTATGAAAAATATCAAAAAAATGGTTATGTATACTATCATACTGATGCCAGAAGTGAAACACCTTTTCAGTAAAGTAAAAAAAGGTACATGTAATTATGCATAAAACTCATAAATAATAAAAATTAATCAGGATAATATGAAAAACATGTATGTTGGGTTGCATAAGCTGCGAAATCATATGATGATACCATGTGGAATCTTTTAAAAAATTATGCACTAATACTATGCTTATTAGAGTTCGGGCTATATTCTTTCTTCTGTTTCATGTAAAAATTTTACCCCAACGCTGCTCTAAAGAAATTTGACCGAAATAGTGATATTTGTTCAAACGGTGAATTTTATAAAATTATCATCATGCGAATAGGTAAAACTATAATTTTTTTGGAAAATATGATTTTTCCATGAAAATTTTTGTACAATTCGATGAAACTCAACGAGATACATGTAAATTATAAAAATCATAGTGATCGCTTCGTGGAAACTATAAAATTTATTGAAATTTCATATTTCGACGATCAATTTCAACGTATACGTATGAAAAATATCGAAAAAACGAGAATTTCTAAAATGTCGGCAAAAGTGGTATTTGTTGAAATCGTTCAATTTTATAAAATTATCGTGGCGATTAGCGACATTTGAATTGTTTTTGAAAATTTGGATTTTTCCAGGAAAATTCAATGACATTCGATGGAAATCATTGAAATATATGTAAAGTAATGATATCACATTGATCAGATTATGAAAATTTAGAAAATTTGATAATTTCTTAGTTTGACAAATTATCTCGTCGTGTAGGTATGAAAAATTCAGAAAAAGTGATTTTACAACTTTTGACCGAAATCGGGATATTTCTTCAAAACGTTGTTTTTTTAAAATTATCGTAGCGAATATGTAAAAATTTTAATTTTTTTTGGAAAATTTGATTTTTCCATGAAAATTTTTGTACAATTCGATGAAACTCAACGAGATACATGTAAATTATAAAAATCATAGTGATCGCTTCGTGGAAACTATAAAATTTATTGAAATTTCATATTTCGACGATCAATTTCAAAGTATACGTATGAAAAATATCAAAAAAATGGTTATGTATACTATCATACTGATGCCAGAAGTGAAACACCTTTTCAGTAAAGTAAAAAAAGGTACATGTAATTATGCATAAAACTCATAAATAATAAAAATTAATCAGGATAATATGAAAAACATGTATGTTGGGTTGCATAAGCTGCGAAATCATATGATGAAACCATGTGGAATCTTTTAAAAAACGCACTAATACTATGCTTATTAGAGTTCGGGCTATATTCTTTCTTCTGTTTCATGTAAAAATTTTACCCCAACGCTGCTCTAAAGAAATTTGACCGAAATAGTGATATTTGTTCAAACGGTGAATTTTATAAAATTATCATAGCGAATATGTAAAAATTTTAATTTTTTTTGGAAAATTTGATTTTTCCATGAAAATTTTTGTACAATTCGATGAAACTCAACGAGATACATGTAAATTATAAAAATCATAGTGATCGCTTCGTGGAAACTATAAAATTTATTGAAATTTCATATTTCGACGATCAATTTCAACGTATACGTATGAAAAATATCGAAAAAACGAGAATTTCTAAAATGTCGGCAAAAGTGGTATTTGTTGAAATCGTTCAATTTTATAAAATTATCGTGGCGATTAGCGACATTTGAATTGTTTTTGAAAATTTGGATTTTTCCAGGAAAATTCAATGACATTCGATGGAAATCATTGAAATATATGTAAAGTAATGATATCACATTGATCAGATTATGAAAATTTAGAAAATTTGATAATTTCTTAGTTTGACAAATTATCTCGTCGTGTAGGTATGAAAATTCAGAAAAAGTGATTTTACAACTTTTGACCGAAATCGGGATATTTCTTCAAAACGTTGTTTTTTTAAAATTATCGTAGCGAATATGTAAAAATTTTAATTTTTTTGGAAAATTTGATTTTTCCATGAAAATTTTTGTACAATTCGATGAAACTCAACGAGATACATGTAAATTATAAAAATCATAGTGATCGCTTCTTGGAAACTATAAAATTTATTGAAATTTCATATTTCGACGATCAATTTCAAAGTATACGTATGAAAAATATCAAAAAAATGGTTATATATACTATCATACTGATGCCAGAAGTGAAACACCTTTTCAGTAAAGTAAAAAAAGGTACATGTAATTATGCATAAAACTCATAAATAATAAAAATTAATCAGGATAATATGAAAAACATGGTTGTTGGGTTGCATAAGCTGCGAAAACATATAATGAAACCATGTGGAATCTTTTAAAAAACGCACTAATACTATGCTTATTAGAGTTCGGGCTATATTCTCTTCTTCTGTTTATGTAAAAAAATTTACTCCAACGCTGCTCTAAAGAAATTTGACCGAAATAGTGATATTTGTTCAAACGGTGAATTTTATAAAATTATCATAGCGAATAGGTAAAACTATAATTTTTTTCGGAAAATTAGATTTTTCCATGAAAATTTTTGTACAATTCGATGAAACTCAACGAGATACATGTAAATTATAAAAATCATAGTGATCGCTTCGTGGAAACTATAAAATTTATTGAAATTTCATATTTCGACGATCAATTTCAACGTATACGTATGAAAAATATCGAAAAAACGAGAATTTCTAAAATGTCGGCAAAAGTGGTATTTGTTGAAATCGTTCAATTTTATAAAATTATCGTGGCGATTAGCGACATTTGAATTGTTTTTGAAAATTTGGATTTTTCCAGGAAAATTCAATGACATTCGATGGAAATCATTGAAATATATGTAAAGTAATGATATCACATTGATCAGATTATGAAAATTTAGAAAATTTGATAATTTCTTAGTTTGACAAATTATCTCGTCGTGTAGGTATGAAAAATTCAGAAAAAAGTGATTTTACAACTTTTGACCGAAATCGGGATATTTCTTCAAAACGTTGTTTTTAAAATTATCGTAGCGAATATGTAAAAATTTTAATTTTTTTTGGAAAATTTGATTTTTCCATGAAAATTTTTGTACAATTCGATGAAACTCAACGAGATACATGTAAATTATAAAAATCATAGTGATCGCTTCGTGGAAACTATAAAATTTATTGAAATTTCATATTTCGACGATCAATTTCAAAGTATACGTATGAAAAATATCAAAAAAATGGTTATGTATACTATCATACTGATGCCAGAAGTGAAACACCTTTTCAGTAAAGTAAAAAAGGTACATGTAATTATGCATAAAACTCATAAATAATAAAAATTAATCAGGATAATATGAAAAACATGTATGTTGGGTTGCATAAGCTGCGAAACATATGATGAAACCATGTGGAATCTTTTAAAAAAATTTAATACTATGCTTATTAGAGTTCGGGCTATATTCTTTCTTCTGTTTCATGTAAAAATTTTACCCCAACGCTGCTCTAAAAAATTTGACCGAAATAGTGATATTTGTTCAAACGGTGAATTTTATAAAATTATCATAGCGAATAGGTAAAACTATAATTTTTTTGGAAAATTTGATTTTTCCATGAAAATTTTTGTACAATTCGATGAAACTCAACGAGATACATGTAAATTATAAAAATCATAGTGATCGCTTCGTGGAAACTATAAAATTTATTGAAATTTCATATTTCGACGATCAATTTCAACGTATACGTATGAAAAATATCGAAAAAACGAGAATTTCTAAAATGTCGGCAAAAGTGGTATTTGTTGAAATCGTTCAATTTTATAAAATTATCGTGGCGATTAGCGACATTTGAATTGTTTTTGAAAATTTGGATTTTTCCAGGAAAATTCAATGACATTCGATGGAAATCATTGAAATATATGTAAAGTAATGATATCACATTGATCAGATTATGAAAATTTAGAAAATTTGATAATTTCTTAGTTTGACAAATTATCTCGTCGTGTAGGTATGAAAAATTCAGAAAAAAGTGATTTTACAACTTTTGACCGAAATCAGGATATTTCTTCAAAACGTTGTTTTTTTAAAATTATCGTAGCGAATATGTAAAAATTTTAATTTTTTTTGAAAAATTTGATTTTTCCATGAAAATTTTTGTACAATTCGATGCAACTCAACGAGATACATGTAAATTATAAAAATCATAGTGATCGCTTCGTGGAAACTATAAAATTTATTGAAATTTCATATTTCGACGATCAATTTCAAAGTATACGTATGAAAAATATCAAAAAAATGGTTATGTATACTATCATACTGATGCCAGAAGTGAAACACCTTTTCAGTAAAGTAAAAAAAGTTACATGTAATTATGCATAAAACTCATAAATAATAAAAATTAATCAGGATAATATGAAAAACATGTAAGTTGGGTTTCATAATCTGCGAAACATATGATGAAACCATGTGGAATCTTTTTAAAAAACGCACTAATACTATGCTTATTAGAGTTCGGGCTATATTCTTTCTTCTGTTTCATGTAAAAAATTTTACCCCAACGCTGCTCTAAAGAAATTTGACCGAAATAGTGATATTTGTTCAAACGGTGAATTTTATAAAATTATCATAGCGAATAGGTAAAACTATAATTTTTTTGGAAAATTTGATTTTTCCATGAAAATTTTTGTACAATTCGATGAAACTCAACGAGATACATGTAAATTATAAAAATCATAGTGATCGCTTCGTGGAAACTATAAAATTTATTGAAATTTCATATTTCGACGATCAATTTCAACGTATACGTATGAAAAATATCGAAAAAACGAGAATTTCTAAAATGTCGGCAAAAGTGGTATTTGTTGAAATCGTTCAATTTTATAAAATTATCGTGGCGATTAGCGACATTTGAATTGTTTTTGAAAATTTGGATTTTTCCAGGAAAATTCAATGACATTCGATGGAAATCATTGAAATATATGTAAAGTAATGATATCACATTGATCAGATTATGAAAATTTAGAAAATTTGATAATTTCTTAGTTTGACAAATTATCTCGTCGTGTAGGTATGAAAAATTCAGAAAAAGTGATTTTACAACTTTTGACCGAAATCGGGATATTTCTTCAAAACGTTGTTTTTTAAAATTATCGTAGCGAATATGTAAAAATTTTAATTTTTTTTGGAAAATTTGATTTTTCCATGAAAATTTTTGTACAATTCGATGAAACTCAACGAGATACATGTAAATTATAAAAATCATAGTGATCGCTTCGTGGAAACTATAAAATTTATTGAAATTTCATATTTCGACGATCAATTTCAACGTATACGTATGAAAAATATCGAAAAAACGAGAATTTCTAAAATGTCGGCAAAAGTGGTATTTGTTGAAATCGTTCAATTTTATAAAATTATCGTGGCGATTAGCGACATTTGAATTGTTTTTGAAAATTTGGATTTTTCCAGGAAAATTCAATGACATTCGATGGAAATCATTGAAATATATGTAAAGTAATGATATCACATTGATCAGATTATGAAAATTTAGAAAATTTGATAATTTCTTAGTTTGACAAATTATCTCGTCGTGTAGGTATGAAAAATTCAGAAAAAGTGATTTTACAACTTTTGACCGAAATCGGGATATTTCTTCAAAACGTTGTTTTTTAAAATTATCGTAGCGAATATGTAAAAATTTTAATTTTTTTGGAAAATTTGATTTTTCCATGAAAATTTTTGTACAATTCGATGAAACTCAACGAGATACATGTAAATTATAAAAATCATAGTGATCGCTTCGTGGAAACTATAAAATTTATTGAAATTTCATATTTCGACGATCAATTTCAACGTATACGTATGAAAAATATCGAAAAAACGAGAATTTCTAAAATGTCGGCAAAAGTGGTATTTGTTGAAATCGTTCAATTTTATAAAATTATCGTGGCGATTAGCGACATTTGAATTGTTTTTGAAAATTTGGATTTTTCATGGAAAATTCAATGACATTCGATGGAAATCATTGAAATATATGTAAAGTAATGATATCACATTGATCAGATTATGAAAATTTAGAAAATTTGATAATTTCTTAGTTTGACAAATTATCTCGTCGTAAAGGTATGAAAAATTCAGAAAAAGTGATTTTACAACTTTTGACCGAAATCGGGATATTTCATCAAAACGTTGTTTTTTAAAATTATCGTAGCGAATATGTGAAATTTTAATTTTTTTTGGAAAATTTGATTTTTCCATGAAAATTTTTGTACAATTCGATGAAACTCAACGAGATACATGTAAATTATAAAAATCATAGTGATCGCTTCGTGGAAACTATAAAATTTATTGAAATTTCATATTTCGACGATCAATTTCAACGTATACGTATGAAAAATATCGAAAAAACGAGAATTTCTAAAATGTCGGCAAAAGTGGTATTTGTTGAAATCGTTCAATTTTATAAAATTATCGTGGCGATTAGCGACATTTGAATTGTTTTTGAAAATTTGGATTTTTCCAGGAAAATTCAATGACATTCGATGGAAATCATTGAAATATATGTAAAGTAATGATATCACATTGATCAGATTATGAAAATTTAGAAAATTTGATAATTTCTTAGTTTGACAAATTATCTCGTCGTGTAGGTATGAAAAATTCAGAAAAAGTGATTTTACAACTTTTGACCGAAATCGGGATATTTCTTCAAAACGTTGTTTTTTTAAAATTATCGTAGCGAATATGTAAAAATTTTAATTTTTTTTGGAAAATTTGATTTTTCCATGAAAATTTTTGTACAATTCGATGAAACTCAACGAGATACATGTAAATTATAAAAATCATAGTGATCGCTTCGTGGAAACTATAAAATTTATTGAAATTTCATATTTCGACGATCAATTCAAAGTATACGTATGAAAAATATCAAAAAAATGGTTATTATACTATCATACTGATGCCAGAAGTGAAACACCTTTTCAGTAAAGTAAAAAAAAATTACATGTAATTATGCATAAAACTCATAAATAATAAAAATTAATCAGGATAATATGAAAAACATGTATGTTGGGTTGCATAAGCTGCGAAAAGTATGATGAAACCATGTGGAATCTTTTAAAAAATTTACTAATACTATGCTTATTAGAGTTCGGGCTATATTCTTTCTTCTGTTTCATGTAAAAATTTTACCCCAACGCTGCTCTAAAGAAATTTGACCGAAATAGAGATATTTGTGCAAACGGTGAATTTTATAAAATTATCATAGCGAATAGGTAAAACTATAATTTTTTTCGAAAAATTTGATTTTTCCATGAAAATTTTTGTACTATTCGATGAAACTCAACGAGATACATGTAAATTATAAAAATCATAGTGATCGCTTCGTGGAAACTATAAAATTTATTGAAATTTCATATTTCGACGATCAATTTCAACGTATACGTATGAAAAATATCGAAAAAACGAGAATTTCTAAAATGTCGGCAAAAGTGGTATTTGTTGAAATCGTTCAATTTTATAAAATTATCGTGGCGATTAGCGACATTTGAATTGTTTTTGAAAATTTGGATTTTTCCAGGAAAATTCAATGACATTCGATGGAAATCATTGAAATATATGTAAAGTAATGATATCACATTGATCAGATTATGAAAATTTAGAAAATTTGATAATTTCTTAGTTTGACAAATTATCTCGTCGTGTAGGTATGAAAAATTCAGAAAAAAGTGATTTTACAACTTTTGACCGAAATCGGGATATTTCTTCAAAACGTTGTTTTTTTAAAATTATCGTAGCGAATATGTAAAAATTTTAATTTTTTTTGGAAAATTTGATTTTTCCATGAAAATTTTTGTACAATTCGATGAAACTCAACGAGATACATGTAAATTATAAAAATCATAGTGATCGCTTCGTGGAAACTATAAAATTTATTGAAATTTCATATTTCGACGATCAATTTCAAAGTATACGTATGAAAA
The DNA here is from genome assembly GCA_029203775.1 of Neoneuromus ignobilis. Classification (NCBI taxonomy): domain Eukaryota; kingdom Metazoa; phylum Arthropoda; class Insecta; order Megaloptera; family Corydalidae; genus Neoneuromus; species Neoneuromus ignobilis. Next base: position 2,452,673 of record CP092095.1, on the reverse strand, counting down.
ATATCAAAAAAATGGTTATGTATACTATCATACTGATGCCAGAAGTGAAACACCTTTTCAGTAAAGTAAAAAAAGGTACATGTAATTATGCATAAAACTCATAAATAATAAAAATTAATCAGGATAATATGAAAAACATGTATGTTGGGTTGCATAAGCTGCGAAACATATGATGAAACCATGTGGAATCTTTTAAAAAACGCACTAATACTATGCTTATTAGAGTTCGGGCTATATTCTTTCTTCTGTTTCATGTAAAAATTTTACCCCAACGCTGCTCTAAAGAAATTTGACCGAAATAATGATATTTGTTCAAACGGTGAATTTTATAAAATTATCATAGCGAATAGGTTAAACTATAATTTTTTTCGGAAAATTAGATTTTTCCATGAAAATTTTTGTTCAATTCGATGAAACTCAACGAGATACGTGTAAATTATAAAAATCATAGAGATCGCTTCGTGGAAACTATAAAATTTATTGAAATTTCATATTTCGACGATCAATTTCAACGTATACGTATGAAAAATATCGAAAAAACGAGAATTTCTAAAATGTCGGCAAAAGTGGTATTTGTTGAAATCGTTCAATTTTATAAAATTATCGTGGCGATTAGCGACATTTGAATTGTTTTTGAAAATTTGGATTTTTCCAGGAAAATTCAATGACATTCGATGGAAATCATTGAAATATATGTAAAGTAATGATATCACATTGATCAGATTATGAAAATTTAGAAAATTTGATAATTTCTTAGTTTGACAAATTATCTCGTCGTGTAGGTATGAAAAATTCAGAAAAAAGTGATTTTACAACTTTTGACCGAAATCGGGATATTTCTTCAAAACGTTGTTTTTTAAAATTATCGTAGCGAATATGTAAAATTTTTATTTTTTTGTAAAATTTGATTTTTCCATGAAAATTTTTGTACAATTCGATGAAACTCAACGAGATACATGTAAATTATAAAAATCATAGTGATCGCTTCTTGGAAACTATAAAATTTATTGAAATTTCATATTTCGACGATCAATTTCAAAGTATACGTATGAAAAATATCAAAAAAATGGTTATATATACTATCATACTGATGCCAGAAGTGAAACACCTTTTCAGTAAAGTAAAAAAAGATACATGTAATTATGCATAAAACTCATAAATAATAAAAATTAATCAAGGATAATATGAAAAACATGTATGTTGGGTTGCATAAGCTGCGAAAACTTATGATGAAACCATGTGGAATCTTTTAAAAAACGCACTAATACTATGCTTATTAGAGTTCGGGCTATATTCTTTCTTCTGTTTCATGTAAAAATTTTACCCCAACGCTGCTCTAAAGAAATTTGACCGAAATAGTGATATTTGTTCAAACGGTGAATTTATAAAATTATCATAGCGAATAGGTAAAACTATAATTTTTTTCGGAAAATTTGATTTTTCCATGAAAATTTTTGTTCAATTCGATGAAACTCAACGAGATACATGTAAATTATAAAAATCATAGTGATCGCTTCGTGGAAACTATAAAATTTATTGAAATTTCATATTTCGACGATCAATTTCAACGTATACGTATGAAAAATATCGAAAAAACGAGAATTTCTAAAATGTCGGCAAAAGTGGTATTTGTTGAAATCGTTCAATTTTATAAAATTATCGTGGCGATTAGCGACATTTGAATTGTTTTTGAAAATTTGGATTTTTCCAGGAAAATTCAATGACATTCGATGGAAATCATTGAAATATATGTAAAGTAATGATATCACATTGATCAGATTATGAAAATTTAGAAAATTTGATAATTTCTTAGTTTGACAAATTATCTCGTCGTGTAGGTATGAAAAATTCAGAAAAAGTGATTTTACAACTTTTGACCGAAATCGGGATATTTCTTCAAAACGTTGTTTTTTAAAATTATCGTAGCGAATATGTAAAAATTTTAATTTTTTTTGGAAAATTTGATTTTTCCATGAAAATTTTTGTACAATTCGATGAAACTCAACGAGATACATGTAAATTATAAAAATCATAGTGATCGCTTCGTGGAAACTATAAAATTTATTGAAATTTCATATTTCGACGATCAATTTCAACGTATACGTATGAAAAATATCGAAAAAACGAGAATTTCTAAAATGTCGGCAAAAGTGGTATTTGTTGAAATCGTTCAATTTTATAAAATTATCGTGGCGATTAGCGACATTTGAATTGTTTTTGAAAATTTGGATTTTTCCAGGAAAATTCAATGACATTCGATGGAAATCATTGAAATATATGTAAAGTAATGATATCACATTGATCAGATTATGAAAATTTAGAAAATTTGATAATTTCTTAGTTTGACAAATTATCTCGTCGTGTAGGTATGAAAAATTCAGAAAAAAGTGATTTTACAACTTTTGACCGAAATCGGGATATTTCTTCAAAACGTTGTTTTTTTAAAATTATCGTAGCGAATATGTAAAAATTTTAATTTTTTTTGGAAAATTTGATTTTTCCATGAAAATTTTTGTACAATTCGATGAAACTCAACGAGATACATGTAAATTATAAAAATCATAGTGATCGCTTCGTGGAAACTATAAAATTTATTGAAATTTCATATTTCGACGATCAATTTCAAAGTATACGTATGAAAAATATCAAAAAAATGGTTATGTATACTATCATACTGATGCCAGAAGTGAAACACCTTTTCAGTAAAGTAAAAAAAGGTACATGTAATTATGCATAAAACTCATAAATAATAAAAATTAATCAGGATAATATGAAAAACATGTATGTTGGGTTGCATAAGCTGCGAAAAATATGATGAAACCATGTGGAATCTTTTAAAAAACGCACTAATACTATGCTTATTAGAGTTCGGGCTATATTCTTTCTTCTGTTTCATGTAAAAAAATAACCCCAACGCTGCTCTAAAGAAATTTGACCGAAATAGTGATATTTGTTCAAACGGTGAATTTTATAAAATTATCATAGCGAATAGGTAAAACTATAATTTTTTTCGAAATTTAGATTTTTCCATGAAAATTTTTGTACAATTCGATGAAACTCAACGAGATACATGTAAATTATAAAAATCATAGTGATCGCTTCGTGGAAACTATAAAATTTATTGAAATTTCATATTTCGACGATCAATTTCAACGTATACGTATGAAAAATATCGAAAAAACGAGAATTTCTAAAATGTCGGCAAAAGTGGTATTTGTTGAAATCGTTCAATTTTATAAAATTATCGTGGCGATTAGCGACATTTGAATTGTTTTTGAAAATTTGGATTTTTCCAGGAAAATTCAATGACATTCGATGGAAATCATTGAAATATATGTAAAGTAATGATATCACATTGATCAGATTATGAAAATTTAGAAAATTTGATAATTTCTTAGTTTGACAAATTATCTCGTCGTGTAGGTATGAAAAATTCAGAAAAAGTGATTTTACAACTTTTGACCGAAATCGGGATATTTCTTCAAAACGTTGTTTTTTTAAAATTATCGTAGCGAATATGTAAAAATTTTAATTTTTTTGGAAAATTTGATTTTTCCATGAAAATTTTTGTACAATTCGATGAAACTCAACGAGATACATGTAAATTATAAAAATCATAGTGATCGCTTCGTGGAAACTATAAAATTTATTGAAATTTCATATTTCGACGATCAATTTCAACGTATACGTATGAAAAATATCGAAAAAACGAGAATTTCTAAAATGTCGGCAAAAGTGGTATTTGTTGAAATCGTTCAATTTTATAAAATTATCGTGGCGATTAGCGACATTTGATGTGTTTTTGAAAATTTGGATTTTTCCAGGAAAATTCAATGACATTCGATGGAAATCATTGAAATATATGTAAAGTAATGATATCACATTGATCAGATTATGAAAATTTAGAAAATTTGATAATTTCTTAGTTTGACAAATTATCTCGTCGTGTAGGTATGAAAAATTCAGAAAAAAGTGATTTTACAACTTTTGACCGAAATCGGGATATTTCTTCAAAACGTTGTTTTTTTAATATTATCGTAGCGAATATGTAAAAATTTTAATTTTTTTTGGAAAATTTGATTTTTCCATGAAAATTTTTGTACAATTCGATGAAACTCAACGAGATACATGTAAATTATAAAAATCATAGTGATCGCTTCGTGGAAACTATAAAATTTAATGAAATTTCATATTTCGACGATCAATTTCAAAGTATACGTATGAAAAATATCAAAAAAATGGTTATGTATACTATCATACTGATGCCAGAAGTGAAACACCTTTTCAGTAAAGTAAAAAAAGGTACATGTAATTATGCATAAAACTCATAAATAATAAAAATTAATCAGGATAATATGAAAAACATGTATGTTGGGTTGCATAAGCTGCGAAATATTATGATGAAACCATGTGGAATCTTTAAAAAATTTACTAATACTATGCTTATTAGAGTTCGGGCTATATTCTTTCTTCTGTTTCATGTAAAAATTTTACCCCAACGCTGCTCTAAAGAAATTTGACCGAAATAGTGATATTTGTTCAAACGGTGAATTTTATAAAATTATCATAGCGAATAGGTAAAACTATAATTTTTTGTGGAAAATTTGATTTTTCCATGAAAATTTTTGTTCAATTCGATGAAACTCAACGAGATACATGTAAATTATAAAAATCATAGTGATCGCTTCGTGGAAACTATAAAATTTATTGAAATTTCATATTTCGACGATCAATTTCAACGTATACGTATGAAAAATATCGAAAAAACGAGAATTTCTAAAATGTCGGCAAAAGTGGTATTTGTTGAAATCGTTCAATTTTATAAAATTATCGTGGCGATTAGCGACATTTGAATTGTTTTTGAAAATTTGGATTTTTCCAGGAAAATTCAATGACATTCGATGGAAATCATTGAAATATATGTAAAGTAATGATATCACATTGATCAGATTATGAAAATTTAGAAAATTTGATAATTTCTTAGTTTGACAAATTATCTCGTCGTGTAGGTATGAAAAATTCAGAAAAAAGTGATTTTACAACTTTTGACCGAAATCGGGATATTTCTTCAAAACGTTGTTTTTTAAAATTATCGTAGCGAATATGTGAAATTTTAATTTTTTTTGGATAAATTGATTTTTCCATGAAAATTTTTGTACAATTCGATGAAACTCAACGAGATACATGTAAATTATAAAAATCATAGTGATCGCTTCGTGGAAACTATAAAATTTATTGAAATTTCATATTTCGACGATCAATTTCAACGTATACGTATGAAAAATATCGAAAAAACGAGAATTTCTAAAATGTCGGCAAAAGTGGTATTTGTTGAAATCGTTCAATTTTATAAAATTATCGTGGCGATTAGCGACATTTGAATTGTTTTTGAAAATTTGGATTTTTCCAGGAAAATTCAATGACATTCGATGGAAATCATTGAAATATATGTAAAGTAATGATATCACATTGATCAGATTATGAAAATTTAGAAAATTTGATAATTTCTTAGTTTGACAAATTATCTCGTCGTGTAGGTATGAAAAATTCAGAAAAAAGTGATTTTACAACTTTTGACCGAAATCGGGATATTTCTTCAAAACGTTGTTTTTTAAAATTATCGTAGCGAATATGTAAAAATTTTAATTTTTTTTGGAAAATTTGATTTTTCCATGAAAATTTTTGTACAATTCGATGAAACTCAACGAGATACATGTAAATTATAAAAATCATAGTGATCGCTTCGTGGAAACTATAAAATTTATTGAAATTTCATATTTCGACGATCAATTTCAAAGTATACGTATGAAAAATATCAAAAAAATGGTTATGTATACTATCATACTGATGCCAGAAGTGAAACACCTTTTCAGTAAAGTAAAAAAAGGTACATGTAATTATGCATAAAACTCATAAATAAATAATAAAAATTAATCAGGATAATATGAAAAACATGTATGTTGGGTTGCATAAGCTGCGAAAACATATGATGAAACCATGTGGAATCTTTTAAAAAACGCACTAATACTATGCTTATTAGAGTTCGGGCTATATTCTTTCTTCTGTTTCATGTAAAAAAATTACCCCAACGCTGCTCTAAGAAATTTGACCGAAATAGTGATATTTGTTCAAACGGTGAATTTTATAAAATTATCATAGCGAATAGGTAAAACTATAATTTTTTTCGGAAAATTAGATTTTTCCATGAAAATTTTTGTACAATTCGATGAAACTCAACGAGATACATGTAAATTATAAAAATCATAGTGATCGCTTCGTGGAAACTATAAAATTTATTGAAATTTCATATTTCGACGATCAATTTCAACGTATACGTATGAAAAATATCGAAAAAACGAGAATTTCTAAAATGTCGGCAAAAGTGGTATTTGTTGAAATCGTTCAATTTTATAAAATTATCGTGGCGATTAGCGACATTTGAATTGTTTTTGAAAATTTGGATTTTTCCAGGAAAATTCAATGACATTCGATGGAAATCATTGAAATATATGTAAAGTAATGATATCACATTGATCAGATTATGAAAATTTAGAAAATTTGATAATTTCTTAGTTTGACAAATTATCTCGTCGTGTAGGTATGAAAAATTCAGAAAAAAGTGATTTTACAACTTTTGACCGAAATCGGGATATTTCTTCAAAACGTTGTTTTTTTAAAATTATCGTAGCGAATATGTAAAAATTTTAATTTTTTTGGAAAATTTGATTTTTCCATGAAAATTTTTGTACAATTCGATGAAACTCAACGAGATACATGTAAATTATAAAAATCATAGTGATCGCTTCTTGGAAACTATAAAATTTATTGAAATTTCATATTTCGACGATCAATTTCAAAGTATACGTATGAAAAATATCAAAAAATGGTTATATATACTATCATACTGATGCCAGAAGTGAAACACCTTTTCAGTAAAGTAAAAAAAGATACATGTAATTATGCATAAAACTCATAAATAATAAAAATTAATCAAGGATAATATGAAAAACATGTATGTTGGGTTGCATAAGCTGCGAAAACTTATGATGAAACCATGTGGAATCTTTTAAAAATTTAGCACTAATACTATGCTTATTAGAGTTCGGGCTATATTCTTTCTTCTGTTTCATGTAAAAATTTTACCCCAACGCTGCTCTAAAGAATTTTACCGAAAGAGTGATATTTGTTCAAACGGTGAATTTTATAAAATTATCATAGCGAATAGGTAAAACTATAATTTTTTTCGGAAAATTAGATTTTTCCATGAAAATTTTTGTACAATTCGATGAAACTCAACGAGATACATGTAAATTATAAAAATCATAGTGATCGCTTCGTGGAAACTATAAAATTTATTGAAATTTCATATTTCGACGATCAATTTCAACGTATACGTATGAAAAATATCGAAAAAACGAGAATTATAAAATGTCGGCAAAAGTGGTATTTGTTGAAATCGTTCAATTTTATAAAATTATCGTGGCGATTAGCGACATTTGAATTGTTTTTGAAAATTTGGATTTTTCCAGGAAAATTCAATGACATTCTATGGAAATCATTGAAATATATGTAAAGTAATGATATCACATTGATCAGATTATGAAAATTTAGAAAATTTGATAATTTCTTAGTTTGACAAATTATCTCGTCGTGTAGGTATGAAAAATTCAGGAAATAGTGTTTTTACAAGTTGTGACCGAGATCGGGATATGTCTTCAAAACGTTGTTTTTTAAAATTATCGTAGCGAATATGTAAAAATTTTAATTTTTTTTGGAAAATTTGATTTTTCCATGAAAATTTTTGTACAATTCGATGAAACTCAACGAGATACATGTAAATTATAAAAATCATAGTGATCGCTTCGTGGAAACTATAAAATTTATTGAAATTTCATATTTCGACGATCAATTTCAAAGTATACGTATGAAAAATATCAAAAAAATGGTTATGTATACTATCATACTGATGCCAGAAGTGAAACACCTTTTCAGTAAAGTAAAAAATTACATGTAATTATGCATAAAACTCATAAATAATAAAAATTAATCAGGATAATATGAAAAACATGTATGTTGGGTTGCATAAGCTGCGAAAACATATGATGAAACCATGTGGAATCTTTTAAAAAACGCACTAATACTATGCTTATTAGAGTTCGGGCTATATTCTTTCTTCTGTTTCATGTAAAAATTTTACCCCAACGCTGCTCTAAAGAAATTTGACCGAAATAGTGATATTTGTTCAAACGGTGAATTTTATAAAATTATCATAGCGAATAGGTAAAACTATAATTTTTTTCGGAAAATTAGATTTTTCCATGAAAATTTTTGTACAATTCGATGAAACTCAACGAGATACATGTAAATTATAAAAATCATAGTGATCGCTTCGTGGAAACTATAAAATTTATTGAAATTTCATATTTCGACGATCAATTTCAACGTATACGTATGAAAAATATCGAAAAAACGAGAATTTCTAAAATGTCGGCAAAAGTGGTATTTGTTGAAATCGTTCAATTTTATAAAATTATCGTGGCGATTAGCGACATTTGAATTGTTTTTGAAAATTTGGATTTTTCCAGGAAAATTCAATGACATTCGATGGAAATCATTGAAATATATGTAAAGTAATGATATCACATTGATCAGATTATGAAAATTTAGAAAATTTGATAATTTCTTAGTTTGACAAATTATCTCGTCGTGTAGGTATGAAAAATTCAGAAAAAAGTGATTTTACAACTTTTGACCGAAATCGGGATATTTCTTCAAAACGTTGTTTTTTTTAAAAATTATCGTAGCGAATATGTGAAATTTTAATTTTTTTCGGAAAATTTGATTTTTCCATGAAAATTTTTGTACAATTCGATGAAACTCAACGAGATACATGTAAATTATAAAAATCATAGTGATCGCTTCGTGGAAACTATAAAATTTATTGAAATTTCATATTTCGACGATCAATTTCAAAGTATACGTATGAAAAATATCAAAAAATGGTTATCTATACTATCATACTGATGCCAGAAGTGAAACACCTTTTCAGTAAAGTAAAAAAGCGATACATGTAATTATGCATAAAACTCATAAATAATAAAAATTAATCAGGATAATATGAAAAACATGTATGTTGGGTTTGCATAAGCTGCGAAACATATATGATGAAACCATGTGGAATCTTTTAAAAAAATTTAGAATACTATGCTTATTAGAGTTCGGGCTATATTCTTTCTTCTGTTTCATGTAAAAATTTTACCCCAACGCTGCTCTAAAACTTTTTGACCGAAATAGTGATATTTGTTCAAACGGTGAATTTTATAAAATTATCATAGCGAATAGGTAAAACTATAATTTTTTTCGGAAAATTAGATTTTTCCATGAAAATTTTTGTACAATTCGATGAAACTCAACGAGATACATGTAAATTATAAAAATCATAGTGATCGCTTCGTGGAAACTATAAAATTTATTGAAATTTCATATTTCGACGATCAATTTCAACGTATACGTATGAAAAATATCGAAAAAACGAGAATTTCTAAAATGTCGGCAAAAGTGGTATTTGTTGAAATCGTTCAATTTTATAAAATTATCGTGGCGATTAGCGACATTTGAATTGTTTTTGAAAATTTGGATTTTTCCAGGAAAATTCAATGACATTCGATGGAAATCATTGAAATATATGTAAAGTAATGATATCACATTGATCAGATTATGAAAATTTAGAAAATTTGATAATTTCTTAGTTTGACAAATTATCTCGTCGTGTAGGTATGAAAAATTCAGAAAAAAGTGATTTTACAACTTTTGACCGAAATCGGGATATTTCTTCAAAACGTTGTTTTTAAAATTATCGTAGCGAATATGTAAAAATTTTAATTTTTTTTGGAAAATTTGATTTTTCCATGAAAATTTTTGTACAATTCGATGAAACTCAACGAGATACATGTAAATTATAAAAATCATAGTGATCGCTTCGTGGAAACTATAAAATTTATTGAAATTTCATATTTCGACGATCAATTTCAACGTATACGTATGAAAAATATCGAAAAAACGAGAATTTCTAAAATGTCGGCAAAAGTGGTATTTGTTGAAATCGTTCAATTTTATAAAATTATCGTGGCGATTAGCGACATTTGAATTGTTTTTGAAAATTTGGATTTTTCCAGGAAAATTCAATGACATTCGATGGAAATCATTGAAATATATGTAAAGTAATGATATCACATTGATCAGATTATGAAAATTTAGAAAATTTGATAATTTCTTAGTTTGACAAATTATCTCGTCGTGTAGGTATGAAAAATTCAGAAATAAGTGATTTTACAACTTTTGACCGAAATCGGGATATTTCTTCAAAACGTTGTTTTTTTAAAATTATCGTAGCGAATATGTAAAAATTTTAATTTTTTTTTGGAAAATTTGATTTTTCCATGAAAATTTTTGTACAATTCGATGAAACTCAACGAGATACATGTAAATTATAAAAATCATAGTGATCGCTTCGTGGAAACTATAAAATTTATTGAAATTTCATATTTCGACGATCAATTTCAAAGTATACGTATGAAAAATATCAAAAAAATGGTTATGTATACTATCATACTGATGCCAGAAGTGAAACACCTTTTCAGTAAAGTAAAAAAAGGTACATGTAATTATGCATAAAACTCATAAATAATAAAAATTAATCAGGATAATATGAAAAACATGTATGTTGGGTTGCATAAGCTGCGAAACATATGATGAAACCATGTGGAATCTTTTAAAAAAATTTAATACTATGCTTATTAGAGTTCGGGCTATATTCTTTCTTCTGTTTCATGTAAAAAATTTACCCCAACGCTGCTCTAAAGAAATTTGACCGAAATAGTGATATTTGTTCAAACGGTGAATTTTATAATATTATCATAGCGAATAGGTAAAACTATAATTTTTTGCGGAAAATTTGATTTTTCCATGAAAATTTTTGTACAATTCGATGAAACTCAACGAGATACATGTAAATTATAAAAATCATAGTGATCGCTTCGTGGAAACTATAAAATTTATTGAAATTTCATATTTCGACGATCAATTTCAACGTATACGTATGAAAAATATCGAAAAAACGAGAATTTCTAAAATGTCGGCAAAAGTGGTATTTGTTGAAATCGTTCAATTTTATAAAATTATCGTGGCGATTAGCGACATTTGAATTGTTTTTGAAAATTTGGATTTTTCCAGGAAAATTCAATGACATTCGATGGAAATCATTGAAATATATGTAAAGTAATGATATCACATTGATCAGGTTATGAAAATTTAGAAAATTTGATAATTTCTTAGTTTGACAAATTATCTCGTCGTGTAGGTATGAAAAATTCAGAAAAGGGGATTTTACAACTTTTGACCGAAATCGGGATATTTCTTCAAAACGTTGTTTTTTTAAAATTATCGTAGCGAATATGAAAAATTTTAATTTTTTTTGGAAAATTTGATTTTTCCATGAAAATTTTTGTACAATTCGATGAAACTCAACGAGATACATGTAAATTATAAAAATCATAGTGATCGCTTCGTGGAAACTATAAAATTTAATGAAATTTCATATTTCGACGATCAATTTCAAAGTATACGTATGAAAAATATCAAAAAAATGGTTATGTATACTATCATACTGATGCCAGAAGTGAAACACCTTTTCAGTAAAGTAAAAAAAGGTACATGTAATTATGCATAAAACTCATAAATAATAAAAATTAATCAGGATAATATGAAAATAATGTATGTTGGGTTGCATAAGCTGCGAAATCATATGATGATCACCATGTGGAATCTTTTAAAAAACGCACTAATACTATGCTTCTTAGAGTTCGGGCTATATTCTTTCTTCTGTTTCATGTAAAAATTTTACCCCAACGCTGCTCTAAGAAATTTGACCGAAATAGTGATATTTGTTCAAACGGTGAATTTTATAAAATTATCATAGCGAATAGGTAAAACTATAATTTTTTTCGGAAAATTAGATTTTTCCATGAAAATTTTTGTACAATTCGATGAAACTCAACGAGATACATGTAAATTATAAAAATCATAGTGATCGCTTCGTGGAAACTATAAAATTTATTGAAATTTCATATTTCGACGATCAATTTCAACGTATACGTATGAAAAATATCGAAAAAACGAGAATTTCTAAAATGTCGGCAAAAGTGGTATTTGTTGAAATCGTTCAATTTTATAAAATTATCGTGGCGATTAGCGACATTTGAATTGTTTTTGAAAATTTGGATTTTTCCAGGAAAATTCAATGACATTCGATGGAAATCATTGAAATATATGTAAAGTATGATATCACATTGATCAGATTATGAAAATTTAGAAAATTTGATAATTTCTTAGTTTGACAAATTATCTCGTCGTGTAGGTATGAAAAATTCAGAAAAAGTGATTTTACAACTTTTGACCGAAATCGGGATATTTCTTCAAAACGTTGTTTTTTAAAATTATCGTAGCGAATATGTGAAATTTTAATTTTTTTTGGAAAATTTGATTTTTCCATGAAAATTTTTGTACAATTCGATGAAACTCAACGAGATACATGTAAATTATAAAAATCATAGTGATCGCTTCGTGGAAACTATAAAATTTATTGAAATTTCATATTTCGACGATCAATTTCAACGTATACGTATGAAAAATATCGAAAAAACGAGAATTTCTAAAATGTCGGCAAAAGTGGTATTTGTTGAAATCGTTCAATTTTATAAAATTATCGTGGCGATTAGCGACATTTGAATTGTTTTTGAAAATTTGGATTTTTCAAGGAAAATTCAATGACATTCGATGGAAATCATTGAAATATATGTAAAGTAAAGATATCACATTGATCAGATTATGAAAATTTAGAAAATTTGATAATTTCTTAGTTTGACAAATTATCTCTTCGTGTAGGTATGAAAAATTCAGAAAAAAGTGATTTTACAACTTTTGACCGAAATCGGGATATTTCTTCAAAACGTTGTTTTTTTAATATTATCGTAGCGAATATGTAAAAATTTTAATTTTTTTTGGAAAATTTGATTTTTCCATGAAAATTTTTGTACAATTCGATGAAACTCAACGAGATACATGTAAATTATAAAAATCATAGTGATCGCTTCGTGGAAACTATAAAATTTATTGAAATTTCATATTTCGACGATCAATTTCAACGTATACGTATGAAAAATATCGAAAAAACGAGAATTTCTAAAATGTCGGCAAAAGTGGTATTTGTTGAAATCGTTCAATTTTATAAAATTATCGTGGCGATTAGCGACATTTGAATTGTTTTTGAAAATTTGGATTTTTCCAGGAAAATTCAATGACATTCGATGGAAATCATTGAAATATATGTAAAGTAATGATATCACATTGATCAGATTATGAAAATTTAGAAAATTTGATAATTTCTTAGTTTGACAAATTATCTCGTCGTGTAGGTATGAAAAATTCAGAAAAAAGTGATTTTACAACTTTTGACCGAAATCGGAATATTTCTTCAAAACGTTTTTTTAAAATTATCGTAGCGAATATGTAAAAATTTTAATTTTTTTTGGAAAATTTGATTTTTCCATGAAAATTTTTGTACAATTCGATGAAACTCAACGAGATACATGTAAATTATAAAAATCATAGTGATCGCTTCGTGGAAACTATAAAATTTATTGAAATTTCATATTTCGACGATCAATTTCAAAGTATACGTATGAAAAATATCAAAAAAATGGTTATGTATACTATCATACTGATGCCAGAAGTGAAACACCTTTTCAGTAAAGTAAAAAAAGGTACATGTAATTATGCATAAAACTCATAAATAATAAAAATTAATCAGGATAATATGAAAAACATGTATGTTGGGTTGCATAAGCTGCGAAAACATATGATGAAACCATGTGGAATCTTTTAAAAAAATCAATAATACTATGCTTATTAGAGATCGGGATATAGTGTTTATTATGTTTCATGTAAAAATTTACCCCAACGCTGCTCTAAAGAAATTTGACCGAAATAGTGATATTTGTTCAAACGGTGAATTTTATAAAATTATCATAGCGAATAGGTAAAACTATAATTTTTTTCGGAAAATTAGATTTTTCCATGAAAATTTTTGTACAATTCGATGAAACTCAACGAGATACATGTAAATTATAAAAATCATAGTGATCGCTTCGTGGAAACTATAAAATTTATTGAAATTTCATATTTCGACGATCAATTTCAACGTATACGTATGAAAAATATCGAAAAAACGAGAATTTCTAAAATGTCGGCAAAAGTGGTATTTGTTGAAATCGTTCAATTTTATAAAATTATCGTGGCGATTAGCGACATTTGAATTGTTTTTGAAAATTTGGATTTTTCCAGGAAAATTCAATGACATTCGATGGAAATCATTGAAATATATGTAAAATAATGATATCACATTGATCAGTTTATGAAAATTTAGAAAATTTGATAATTTCTTAGTTTGACAAATTATCTCGTCGTGTAGGTATGAAAAATTCAGAAAAAAGTGATTTTACAACTTTTGACCGAAATCGGGATATTTCTTCAAAACGTTGTTTTTTTAAAATTATCGTAGCGAATATGTAAAAATTTTAATTTTTTTTGGAAAATTTGATTTTTCCATGAAAATTTTTGTACAATTCGATGAAACTCAACGAGATACATGTAAATTATAAAAATCATAGTGATCGCTTCGTGGAAACTATAAAATTTATTGAAATTTCATATTTCGACGATCAATTTCAACGTATACGTATGAAAAATATCGAAAAAACGAGAATTTCTAAAATGTCGGCAAAAGTGGTATTTGTTGAAATCGTTCAATTTTATAAAATTATCGTGGCGATTAGCGACATTTGAATTGTTTTTGAAAATTTGGATTTTTCCAGGAAAATTCAATGACATTCGGGAAATCATTGAAATATAGGTAAAGTAATGAGCTCCCATTGTACTGCTGATGATAAGTTAGCAATTTTGATCATGTCTTAGTTTGACAAATTAGCTCGTCGTGTAGGTATGAAAAATTCAGAAAAAAGTGATTTTACAACTTTTGACCGAAATCGGGATATTTCTTCAAAACGTTTTTTTAAAATTATCGTAGCGAATATGTAAAAATTTTAATTTTTTTTGGAAAATTTGATTTTTCCATGAAAATTTTTGTACAATTCGATGAAACTCAACGAGATACATGTAAATTATAAAAATCATAGTGATCGCTTCGTGGAAACTATAAAATTTATTGAAATTTCATATTTCGACGATCAATTTCAAAGTATACGTATGAAAAATATCAAAAAAATGGTTATGTATACTATCATACTGATGCCAGAAGTGAAACACCTTTTCAGTAAAGTAAAAAAAGGTACATGTAATTATGCATAAAACTCATAAATAATAAAAATTAATCAGGATAATATGAAAAACATGTATGTTGGGTTGCATAAGCTGCGAAAACATATGATGAAACCATGTGGAATCTTTTAAAAAACGCACTAATACTATGCTTATTAGAGTTCGGGCTATATTCTTTCTTCTGTTTCATGTAAAAATTTTACCCCAACGCTGCTCTAAAGAAATTTGACCGAAATAGTGATATTTGTTCAAACGGTGAATTTTATAAAATTATCATAGCGAATAGGTAAAACTATAATTTTTTTTGGAAAATTTGATTTTTCCATGAAAATTTTTGTACAATTCGATGAAACTCAACGAGATACATGTAAATTATAAAAATCATAGTGATCGCTTCGTGGAAACTATAAAATTTATTGAAATTTCATATTTCGACGATCAATTTCAACGTATACGTATGAAAAATATCGAAAAAACGAGAATTTCTAAAATGTCGGCAAAAGTGGTATTTGTTGAAATCGTTCAATTTTATAAAATTATCGTGGCGATTAGCGACATTTGAATTGTTTTTGAAAATTTGGATTTTTCCAGGAAAATTCAATGACATTCGATGGAAATCATTGAAATATATGTAAAGTAATGATATCACATTGATCAGATTATGAAAATTTAGAAAATTTGATAATTTCTTAGTTTGACAAATTATCTCGTCGTGTAGGTATGAAAAATTCAGAAAATTGTGATTTTACAACTTTTGACCGAAATCGGGATATTTCTTCAAAACGTTGTTTTTTTAAAATTATCGTAGCGAATATGTGAAATTTTAATTTTTTTTGGAAAATTTGATTTTTCCATGAAAATTTTTGTACAATTCGATGAAACTCAACGAGATACATGTAAATTATAAAAATCATAGTGATCGCTTCGTGAAAACTATAAAATTTATTGAAATTTCATATTTCGACGATCAATTTCAACGTATACGTATGAAAAATATCGAAAAAACGAGAATTTCTAAAATGTCGGCAAAAGTGGTATTTGTTGAAATCGTTCAATTTTATAAAATTATCGTGGCGATTAGCGACATTTGAATTGTTTTTGAAAATTTGGATTTTTCCAGGAAAATTCAATGACATTCGATGGAAATCATTGAAATATATGTAAAGTAATGATATCACATTGATCAGATTATGAAAATTTAGAAAATTTGATAATTTCTTAGTTTGACAAATTATCTCGTCGTGTAGGTATGAAAAATTCAGAACAAAGTGATTTTACAACTTTTGACCGAAATCGGGATATTTCTTCAAAACGTTTTTTTAAAATTATCGTAGCGAATATGTAAAAATTTTAATTTTTTTTGGAAAATTTGATTTTTCCATGAAAATTTTTGTACAATTCGATGAAACTCAACGAGATACATGTAAATTATAAAAATCATAGTGATCGCTTCGTGGAAACTATAAAATTTATTGAAATTTCATATTTCGACGATCAATTTCAAAGTATACGTATGAAAAATATCAAAAAAATGGTTATGTATACTATCATACTGATGCCAGAAGTGAAACACCTTTTCAGTAAAGTAAAAAAAGGTACATGTAATTATGCATAAAACTCATAAATAATAAAAATTAATCAGGATAATATGAAAAACATGTATGTTGGGTTGCATAAGCTGCGAAACATATGATGAAACCATGTGGAATCTTTTAAAAAACGCACTAATACTATGCTTATTAGAGTTCGGGCTATATTCTTTCTTCTGTTTCATGTAAAAATTTTACCCCAACGCTGCTCTAAAGAAATTTGACCGAAATAGTGATATTTGTTCAAACGGTGAATTTTATAAAATTATCATAGCGAATAGGTAAAACTATAATTTTTTTCGGAAAATTAGATTTTTCCATGAAAATTTTTGTACAATTCGATGAAACTCAACGAGATACATGTAAATTATAAAAATCATAGTGATCGCTTCGTGAAAACTATAAAATTTATTGAAATTTCATATTTCGACGATCAATTTCAACGTATACGTATGAAAAATATCGAAAAATCGAGAATTTCTAAAATGTCGGCAAAAGTGGTATTTGTTGAAATCGTTCAATTTTATAAAATTATCGTGGCGATTAGCGACATTTGAATTGTTTTTGAAAATTTGGATTTTTCCAGGAAAATTCAATGACATTCGATGGAAATCATTGAAATATATGTAAAGTATGATATCACATTGATCAGATTATGAAAATTTAGAAAATTTGATAATTTCTTAGTTTGACAAATTATCTCGTCGTGTAGGTATGAAAAATTCAGAAAAAAGTGATTTTACAACTTTTGACCGAAATCGGGATATTTCTTCAAAACGTTGTTTTTTTAAAATTATCGTAGCGAATATGTAAAAATTTTAATTTTTTTTTGAAAATTTGATTTTTCCATGAAAATTTTTGTACAATTCGATGAAACTCAACGAGATACATGTAAATTATAAAAATCATAGTGATCGCTTCGTGGAAACTATAAAATTTATTGAAATTTCATATTTCGACGATCAATTTCAACGTATACGTATGAAAAATATCGAAAAAACGAGAATTTCTAAAATGTCGGCAAAAGTGGTATTTGTTGAAATCGTTCAATTTTATAAAATTATCGTGGCGATTAGCGACATTTGAATTGTTTTTGAAAATTTGGATTTTTCCAGGAAAATTCAATGACATTCGATGGAAATCATTGAAATATATGTAAAGTAATGATATCACATTGATCAGATTATGAAAATTTAGAAAATTTGATAATTTCTTAGTTTGACAAATTATCTCGTCGTGTAGGTATGAAAAATTCAGAAAAAAGTGATTTTACAACTTTTGACCGAAATCGGGATATTTCTTCAAAACGTTGTTTTTTTAAAATTATCGTAGCGAATATGTAAAAATTTTAATTTTTTTTGGAAAATTTGATTTTTCCATGAAAATTTTTGTACAATTCGATGAAACTCAACGAGATACATGTAAATTATAAAAATCATAGTGATCGCTTCGTGGAAACTATAAAATTTATTGAAATTTCATATTTCGACGATCAATTTCAAAGTATACGTATGAAAAATATCAAAAAAATGGTTATGTATACTATCATACTGATGCCAGAAGTGAAACACCTTTTCAGTAAAGTAAAAAATTATCGTATGTAATTATGCATAAAACTCATAAATAATAAAAATTAATCAGGATAATATGAAAAACATGTATGTTGGGTTGCATAAGCTGCGAAATCATATGATGAAACCATGTGGAATCTTTTAAAAAACGCACTAATACTATGCTTATTAGAGTTCGGGCTATATTCTTTCTTCTGTTTCATGTAAAAATTTTACCCCAACGCTGCTCTAAAGAAATTTGACCGAAATAGTGATATTTGTTCAAACGGTGAATTTTATAAAATTATCATAGCGAATAGGTAAAACTATAATTTTTTTCGGAAAATTTGATTTTTCCATGAAAATTTTTGTACAATTCGATGCAACTCAACGAGATACATGTAAATTATAAAAATCATAGTGATCGCTTCGTGGAAACTATAAAATTTATTGAAATTTCATATTTCGACGATCAATTTCAACGTATACGTATGAAAAATATCGAAAAAACGAGAATTTCTAAAATGTCGGCAAAAGTGGTATTTGTTGAAATCGTTCAATTTTATAAAATTATCGTGGCGATTAGCGACATTTGAATTGTTTTTGAAAATTTGGATTTTTCCAGGAAAATTCAATGACATTCGATGGAAATCATTGAAATATATGTAAAGTAATGATATCACATTGATCAGATTATGAAAATTTAGAAAATTTGATAATTTCTTAGTTTGACAAATTATCTCGTCGTGTAGGTATGAAAAATTCAGAAAAAGTGATTTTACAACTTTTGACCGAAATCGGGATATTTCTTCAAAACGTTGTTTTTTTAAAATTATCGTAGCGAATATGTAAAAATTTTAATTTTTTTTGGAAAATTTGATTTTTCCATGAAAATTTTTGTACAATTCGATGAAACTCAACGAGATACATGTAAATTATAAAAATCATAGTGATCGCTTCGTGGAAACTATAAAATTTATTGAAATTTCATATTTCGACGATCAATTTCAAAGTATACGTATGAAAAATATCAAAAAATGGTTATCTATACTATCATACTGATGCCAGAAGTTGAACACCTTTTCAGTAAAGTAAAAAAATTATCATGTAATTATGCATAAAACTCATAAATAATAAAAATTAATCAGGATAATATGAAAAACATGTATGTTGGGTTGCATAAGCTGCGAAAACAATGATGAAACCATGTGAATCTTTTAAAAAATTTACTAATACTATGCTTATTAGAGTTCGGGCTATATTCTTTCTTCTGTTTCATGTAAATGAAAAATTCACCCCAACGCTGCTCTACAACTTTTGACCGAAATAGTGATATTTCTTCAAACGGTGAATTTTATAAAATTATCATAGCGAATAGGTAAAACTATAATTTTTTTGGATAATTTGATTTTTCCATGAAAATTTTTGTACAATTCGATGAAACTCAACGAGATACATGTAAATTATAAAAATCATAGTGATCGCTTCGTGGAAACTATAAAATTTATTGAAATTTCATATTTCGACGATCAATTTCAACGTATACGTATGAAAAATATCGAAAAAACGAGAATTTCTAAAATGTCGGCAAAAGTGGTATTTGTTGAAATCGTTCAATTTTATAAAATTATCGTGGCGATTAGCGACATTTGAATTGTTTTTGAAAATTTGGATTTTTCCAGGAAAATTCAATGACATTCGATGGAAATCATTGAAATATATGTAAAGTAATGATATCACATTGATCAGATTATGAAAATTTAGAAAATTTGATAATTTCTTAGTTTGACAAATTATCTCGTCGTGTAGGTATGAAAAATTCAGAAAAAGTGATTTTACAACTTTTGACCGAAATCGGGATATTTCTTCAAATCGTTGTTTATAAAAAATTATCGACGCGAAAATGAAAAAATTTTAATTTTTTTGTAAAATTTGATTTTTCCATGAAAATTTTTGTACAATTCGATGAAACTCAACGAGATACATGTAAATTATAAAAATCATAGTGATCGCTTCGTGGAAACTATAAAATTTATTGAAATTTCATATTTCGACGATCAATTTCAACGTATACGTATGAAAAATATCGAAAAAACGAGAATTTCTAAAATGTCGGCAAAAGTGGTATTTGTTGAAATCGTTCAATTTTATAAAATTATCGTGGCGATATATGACATTTGAATTGTTTTTGAAAATTTGGATTTTTCCAGGAAAATTCAATGACATTCGATGGAAATCATTGAAATATATGTAAAGTAATGATATCACATTGATCAGATTATGAAAATTTAGAAAATTTGATAATTTCTTAGTTTGACAAATTATCTCGTCGTGTAGGTATGAAAAATTCAGAAAAAAGTGATTTTACAACTTTTGACCGAAATCGGGATATTTCTTCAAAACGTTTTTTTAAAATTATCGTAGCGAATATGTAAAAATTTTAATTTTTTTTGGAAAATTTGATTTTTCCATGAAAATTTTTGTACAATTCGATGAAACTCAACGAGATACATGTAAATTATAAAAATCATAGTGATCGCTTCGTGGAAACTATAAAATTTATTGAAATTTCATATTTCGACGATCAATTTCAACGTATACGTATGAAAAATATCGAAAAAACGAGAATTTCTAAAATGTCGGCAAAAGTGGTATTTGTTGAAATCGTTCAATTTTATAAAATTATCGTGGCGATTAGCGACATTTGAATTGTTTTTGAAAATTTGGATTTTTAAAGGAAAATTCAATGACATTCGATGGAAATCATTGAAATATATGTAAAGTAATGATATCACATTGATCAGATTATGAAAATTTAGAAAATTTGATAATTTCTTAGTTTGACAAATTATCTCGTCGTGTAGGTATGAAAAATTCAGAAAAAAGTGATTTTACAACTTTTGACCGAAATCGGGATATTTCTTCAAAACGTTGTTTTTTTAAAATTATCGTAGCGAATATGTAAAAATTTTAATTTTTTTTGGAAAATTTGATTTTTCCATGAAAATTTTTGTACAATTCGATGAAACTCAACGAGATACATGTAAATTATAAAAATCATAGTGATCGCTTCGTGAAAACTATAAAATTTATTGAAATTTCATATTTCGACGATCAATTTCAACGTATACGTATGAAAAATATCGAAAAAACGAGAATTTCTAAAATGTCGGCAAAAGTGGTATTTGTTGAAATCGTTCAATTTTATAAAATTATCGTGGCGATTAGCGACATTTGAATTGTTTTTGAAAATTTGGATTTTTCCAGGAAAATTCAATGACATTCGATGGAAATCATTGAAATATATGTAAAGTAATGATATCACATTGATCAGATTATGAAAATTTAGAAAATTTGATAATTTCTTAGTTTGACAAATTATCTCGTCGTGTAGGTATGAAAAATTCAGAACAAAGTGATTTTACAACTTTTGACCGAAATCGGGATATTTCTTCAAAACGTTGTTTTTTTAAAATTATCGTAGCGAATATGTAAAAATTTTAATTTTTTTTGGAAAATTTGATTTTTCCATGAAAATTTTTGTACAATTCGTTGAAACTCAACGAGATACATGTAAATTATAAAAATCATAGTGATCGCTTCGTGAAAACTATAAAATTTATTGAAATTTCATATTTCGACGATCAATTTCAACGTATACGTATGAAAAATATCGAAAAAACGAGAATTTCTAAAATGTCGGCAAAAGTGGTATTTGTTGAAATCGTTCAATTTTATAAAATTATCGTGGCGATTAGCGACATTTGAATTGTTTTTGAAAATTTGGATTTTTCCAGGAAAATTCAATGACATTCGATGGAAATCATTGAAATATATGTAAAGTAATGATATCACATTGATCAGATTATGAAAATTTAGAAAATTTGATAATTTCTTAGTTTGACAAATTATCTCGTCGTGTAGGTATGAAAAATTCAGAACAAAGTGATTTTACAACTTTTGACCGAAATCGGGATATTTCTTCAAAACGTTGTTTTTTTAAAATTATCGTAGCGAATATGTAAAAATTTTAATTTTTTTTGGAAAATTTGATTTTTCCATGAAAATTTTTGTACAATTCGATGAAACTCAACGAGATACATGTAAATTATAAAAATCATAGTGATCGCTTCGTGGAAACTATAAAATTTATTGAAATTTCATATTTCGACGATCAATTTCAAAGTATACGTATGAAAAATATCAAAAAAATGGTTATGTATACTATCATACTGATGCCAGAAGTGAAACACCTTTTCAGTAAAGTAAAAAAAGGTACATGTAATTATGCATAAAACTCATAAATAATAAAAATTAATCAGGATAATATGAAAAACATGTATGTTGGGTTGCATAAGCTGCGAAAATATATGATGAAACCATGTGGAATCTTTTAAAAAACGCACTAATACTATGCTTATTAGAGTTCGGGCTATATTCTTTCTTCTGTTTCATGTAAAAATTTTACCCCAACGCTGCTCTAAAGAAATTTGACCGAAATAGTGATATTTGTTCAAACGGTGAATTTTATAAAATTATCATAGCGAATAGGTAAAACTATAATTTTTTTGGAAAATTAGATTTTCCATGAAAATTTTTGTACAATTCGATGAAACTCAACGAGATACATGTAAATTATAAAAATCATAGTGATCGCTTCGTGGAAACTATAAAATTTATTGAAATTTCATATTTCGACGATCAATTTCAACGTATACGTATGAAAAATATCGAAAAAACGAGAATTTCTAAAATGTCGGCAAAAGTGGTATTTGTTGAAATCGTTCAATTTTATAAAATTATCGTGGCGATTAGCGACATTTGAATTGTTTTTGAAAATTTGGATTTTTCCAGGAAAATTCAATGACATTCGATGGAAATCATTGAAATATATGTAAAGTAATGATATCACATTGATCAGATTATGAAAATTTAGAAAATTTCATAATTTCTTAGTTTGACAAATTATCTCGTCGTAAAGGTATGAAAAATTCAGAAAAAAGTGATTTTACAACTTTTGACCGAAATCGGGATATTTCATCAAAACGTTGTTTTTTTAAAATTATCGTAGCGAATATGTGAAATTTTAATTTTTTTCGGAAAATTTGATTTTTCCATGAAAATTTTTGTTCAATTCGATGAAACTCAACGAGATACATGTAAATTATAAAAATCATAGAGATCGCTTCGTGGAAACTATAAAATTTATTGAAATTTCATATTTCGACGATCAATTTCAACGTATACGTATGAAAAATATCGAAAAAACGAGAATTTCTAAAATGTCGGCAAAAGTGGTATTTGTTGAAATCGTTCAATTTTATAAAATTATCGTGGCGATTAGCGACATTTGAATTGTTTTTGAAAATTTGGATTTTTCCAGGAAAATTCAATGACATTCGATGGAAATCATTGAAATATATGTAAAGTAATGATATCACATTGATCAGATTATGAAAATTTAGAAAATTTGATAATTTCTTAGTTTGACAAATTATCTCGTCGTGTAGGTATGAAAAATTCAGAAAAAAGTGATTTTACAACTTTTGACCGAAATCGGGATATTTCTTCAAAACGTTGTTTTTTTAAAAATTATCGTAGCGAATATGTAAAAATTTTAATTTTTTTTGGAAAATTTGATTTTTCCATGAAAATTTTTGTACAATTCGATGCAACTCAACGAGATACATGTAAATTATAAAAATCATAGTGATCGCTTCGTGGAAACTATAAAATTTATTGAAATTTCATATTTCGACGATCAATTTCAAAGTATACGTATGAAAAATATCGAAAAAACGAGAATTTCTAAAATGTCGGCAAAAGTGGTATTTGTTGAAATCGTTCAATTTTATAAAATTATCGTGGCGATTAGCGACATTTGAATTGTTTTTGAAAATTTGGATTTTTCCAGGAAAATTCAATGACATTCGATGGAAATCATTGAAATATATGTAAAGTAATGATATCACATTGATCAGATTATGAAAATTTAGAAAATTTGATAATTTCTTAGTTTGACAAATTATCTCGTCGTGTAGGTATGAAAAATTCAGAAAAAAGTGATTTTACAACTTTTGACCGAAATCGGGATATTTCTTCAAAACGTTGTTTTTTTAAAATTATCGTAGCGAATATGTAAAAATTTTAATTTTTTTTTGAAAATTTGATTTTTCCATGAAAATTTTTGTACAATTCGATGAAACTCAACGAGATACATGTAAATTATAAAAATCATAGTGATCGCTTCGTGGAAACTATAAAATTTATTGAAATTTCATATTTCGACGATCAATTTCAAAGTATACGTATGAAAAATATCAAAAAAATGGTTATGTATACTATCATACTGATGCCAGAAGTGAAACACCTTTTCAGTAAAGTAAAAAAAGGTACATGTAATTATGCATAAAACTCATAAATAATAAAAATTAATCAGGATAATATGAAAAACATGTATGTTGGGTTGCATAAGCTGCGAAACATATGATGAAACCATGTGGAATCTTTTAAAAAACGCACTAATACTATGCTTATTAGAGTTCGGGCTATATTCTTTCTTCTGTTTCATGTAAAAATTTTACCCCAACGCTGCTCTAAAGAAATTTGACCGAAATAGTGATATTTGTTCAAACGGTGAATTTTATAAAATTATCATAGCGAATAGGTTAAACTATAATTTTTTTCGGAAAATTAGATTTTTCCATGAAAATTTTTGTTCAATTCGATGAAACTCAACGAGATACGTGTAAATTATAAAAATCATAGAGATCGCTTCGTGGAAACTATAAAATTTATTGAAATTTCATATTTCGACGATCAATTTCAACGTATACGTATGAAAAATATCGAAAAAACGAGAATTTCTAAAATGTCGGCAAAAGTGGTATTTGTTGAAATCGTTCAATTTTATAAAATTATCGTGGCGATTAGCGACATTTGAATTGTTTTTGAAAATTTGGATTTTTCCAGGAAAATTCAATGACATTCGATGGAAATCATTGAAATATATGTAAAGTAATGATATCACATTGATCAGATTATGAAAATTTAGAAAATTTGATAATTTCTTAGTTTGACAAATTATCTCGTCGTGTAGGTATGAAAAATTCAGAAAAAGTGATTTTACAACTTTTGACCGAAATCGGGATATTTCTTCAAAACGTTGTTTTTTAAAATTATCGTAGCGAATATGTAAAAATTTTAATTTTTTGGAAAATTTGATTTTCCATGAAAATTTTTGTACAATTCGATGAAACTCAACGAGATACATGTAAATTATAAAAATCATAGTGATCGCTTCGTGGAAACTATAAAATTTATTGAAATTTCATATTTCGACGATCAATTTCAAAGTATACGTATGAAAAATATCAAAAAAATGGTTATGTATACTATCATACTGATGCCAGAAGTGAAACACCTTTTCAGTAAAGTAAAAAAAGGTACATGTAATTATGCATAAAACTCATAAATAATAAAAATTAATCAGGATAATATGAAAAACATGTATGTTGGGTTGCATAAGCTGCGAAATATTATGATGAAACCATGTGGAATCTTTTAAAAAACGCACTAATACTATGCTTATTAGAGTTCGGGCTATATTCTTTCTTCTGTTTCATGTAAAAATTTTACCCCAACGCTGCTCTAAAGAAATTTGACCGAAATAGTGATATTTGTTCAAACGGTGAATTTTATAAAATTATCATAGCGAATAGGTAAAACTATAATTTTTTTCGGAAAATTTGATTTTTCCATGAAAATTTTTGTTCAATTCGATGAAACTCAACGAGATACATGTAAATTATAAAAATCATAGTGATCGCTTCGTGGAAACTATAAAATTTATTGAAATTTCATATTTCGACGATCAATTTCAACGTATACGTATGAAAAATATCGAAAAAACGAGAATTTCTAAAATGTCGGCAAAAGTGGTATTTGTTGAAATCGTTCAATTTTATAAAATTATCGTGGCGATTAGCGACATTTGAATTGTTTTTGAAAATTTGGATTTTTCCAGGAAAATTCAATGACATTCGATGGAAATCATTGAAATATATGTAAAGTAATGATATCACATTGATCAGATTATGAAAATTTAGAAAATTTGATAATTTCTTAGTTTGACAAATTATCTCGTCGTGTAGGTATGAAAAATTCAGAAAAAAGTGATTTTACAACTTTTGACCGAAATCAGGATATTTCTTCAAAACGTTGTTTTTTTAAAATTATCGTAGCGAATATGTAAAAATTTTAATTTTTTTTGGAAAATTTGATTTTTCCATGAAAATTTTTGTACAATTCGATGAAACTCAACGAGATACATGTAAATTATAAAAATCATAGTGATCGCTTCGTGGAAACTATAAAATTTATTGAAATTTCATATTTCGACGATCAATTTCAACGTATACGTATGAAAAATATCGAAAAAACGAGAATTTCTAAAATGTCGGCAAAAGTGGTATTTGTTGAAATCGTTCAATTTTATAAAATTATCGTGGCGATTAGCGACATTTGAATTGTTTTTGAAAATTTGGATTTTTCCAGGAAAATTCAATGACATTCGATGGAAATCATTGAAATATATGTAAAGTAATGATATCACATTGATCAGATTATGAAAATTTAGAAAATTTGATAATTTCTTAGTTTGACAAATTATCTCGTCGTGTAGGTATGAAAAATTCAGAAAAAAGTGATTTTACAACTTTTGACCGAAATCGGGATATTTCTTCAAAACGTTGTTTTTTTAAAATTATCGTAGCGAATATGTAAAAATTTTAATTTTTTTTGGAAAATTTGATTTTCCATGAAAATTTTTGTACAATTCGATGAAACTCAACGAGATACATGTAAATTATAAAAATCATAGTGATCGCTACGTGGAAACTATAAAATTAATTGAAATTTCATATTTCGACGATCAATTTCAACGTATACATATGAAAAATATCAAAAAACGAGAATTTCTATCATACTGATGGCAAAAGTGGTATTTGTTGAAATCGTTCAATTTTATAAAATTATTGTGCGATTATGACATTTGATGTGTTTTTAAAAATTTGGATTTTTCAGGATAATTCAAAAACATTATGATGGGTTGCATTGAAATATATGTAAACATATGATATCACATTGATCTTTTATGAAAATTTAATAATTTGCTTATTAGAGTTTGACAAATTATCTCTTCGTGTTTCATGAAAAATTTTTACCCCAACGTGATCTTACAACTTTTGACCGAAATAGTGATATTTGTTCAAAACGTTGTTTTTTAAAAATTATCATAGCGAATATGTAAAACTTTAATTTTTTTGGGAAAATTTGATTTTTCCATGAAAATTTTTGTACAATTCGATGAAACTCAACGAGATACATGTAAATTATAAAAATCATAGTGATCGCTTCGTGGAAACTATAAAATTTATTGAAATTTCATATTTCGACGATCAATTTCAACGTATACGTATGAAAAATATCGAAAAAACGAGAATTTCTAAAATGTCGGCAAAAGTGGTATTTGTTGAAATCGTACAATTTTATCAAATTATCGTGGCGATTATAGACATTTGAAATGTTTTTGAAAATTTGGATTTTTCCAGGAAAATTCAATGACATTCG
This sequence comes from Neoneuromus ignobilis, assembly GCA_029203775.1. NCBI lineage: Eukaryota > Metazoa > Arthropoda > Insecta > Megaloptera > Corydalidae > Neoneuromus > Neoneuromus ignobilis. The sequence continues at coordinate 2,424,511 of CP092095.1, read as the reverse complement.
ATGGAAATCATTGAAATATATGTAAAGTAATGATATCACATTGATCAGATTATGAAAATTTAGAAAATTTGATAATTTCTTAGTTTGACAAATTATCTCGTCGTGTAGGTATGAAAAATTCAGAAAAAGTGATTTTACAACTTTTGACCGAAATCGGGATATTTCTTCAAAACGTTGTTTTTTTAAAATTATCGTAGCGAATATGTAAAAATTTTAATTTTTTTTGGAAAATTTGATTTTTCCATGAAAATTTTTGTACAATTCGATGAAACTCAACGAGATACATGTAAATTATAAAAATCATAGTGATCGCTTCGTGGAAACTATAAAATTTATTGAAATTTCATATTTCGACGATCAATTTCAACGTATACGTATGAAAAATATCGAAAAAACGAGAATTTCTAAAATGTCGGCAAAAGTGGTATTTGTTGAAATCGTTCAATTTTATAAAATTATCGTGGCGATTAGCGACATTTGAATTGTTTTTGAAAATTTGGATTTTTCCAGGAAAATTCAATGACATTCGATGGAAATCATTGAAATATATGTAAAGTAATGATATCACATTGATCAGATTATGAAAATTTAGAAAATTTGATAATTTCTTAGTTTGACAAATTATCTCGTCGTGTAGGTATGAAAAATTCAGAAAAAAGTGATTTTACAACTTTTGACCGAAATCGGGATATTTCTTCAAAACGTTGTTTTTTTAAAATTATCGTAGCGAATATGTAAAAATTTTAATTTTTTTGGAAAATTTGATTTTTCCATGAAAATTTTTGTACAATTCGATGAAACTCAACGAGATACATGTAAATTATAAAAATCATAGTGATCGCTTCTTGGAAACTATAAAATTTATTGAAATTTCATATTTCGACGATCAATTTCAAAGTATACGTATGAAAAATATCAAAAAAATGGTTATATATACTATCATACTGATGCCAGAAGTGAAACACCTTTTCAGTAAAGTAAAAAAAGATACATGTAATTATGCATAAAACTCATAAATAATAAAAATTAATCAAGGATAATATGAAAAACATGTATGTTGATGGCATAAGCTGCGAAACTATATGATGAAACCATGTGGAATCTTTTATGAAAATTTACTAATACTATGCTTATTAGAGTTCGACTATATCTCGTCTTCTGTTTCATGTAAAAATTTTAGAAAAACGTGCTCTAAAGAAATTTGACCGAAATAGTGATATTTGTTCAAAACGTTGTTTTTATAAAATTATCATAGCGAATATGTAAAACTATAATTTTTTGGAAAATTTGATTTTTCCATGAAAATTTTGTACAATTCGATGAAACTCAACGAGATACATGTAAATTATAAAAATCATAGAGATCGCTTCGTGGAAACTATAAAATTTATTGAAATTTCTTATTTCGACAATTAATTTCAACTTATACGTATGAAAAATATCGAAAAACGAGAATTTCTAAAATGTCGGCAAAAGTGGTATTTGTTGAAATCGTTCAATTTTATAAAATTATCGTGGCGATTAGCGACATTTGAATTGTTTTTGAAAATTTGGATTTTTCCAGGAAAATTCAATGACATTCGATGGAAATCATTGAAATATATGTAAAGTAATGATATCACATTGATCAGATTATGAAAATTTAGAAAATTTGATAATTTCTTAGTTTGACAAATTATCTCGTCGTGTAGGTATGAAAAATTCAGAAAAAAGTGATTTTACAACTTTTGACCGAAATCGGGATATTTCTTCAAAACATTGTTTTTTTAAAATTATCGTAGCGAATATGTAAAAATTTTAATTTTTTTTGGAAAATTTGATTTTTCCATGAAAATTTTTGTACAATTCGATGAAACACAACGAGATACATGTAAATTATAAAAATCATAGTGATCGCTTCGTGGAAACTATAAAATTTTTGATAATTTCATGTTTACACGATCAATTTCAACGTGTACGTACGAAAAATATCGAAAAAACGAGAATTTCTAAAATGTCGGCAAAAGTGGTATTTGTTGAAATCGTTCAATTTTATAAAATTATCGTGGCGATTAGCGACATTTGAATTGTTTTTGAAAATTTGGATTTTTCCAGGAAAATTCAATGACATTCGATGGAAATCATTGAAATATATGTAAAGTAATGATATCACATTGATCAGATTATGAAAATTTAGAAAATTTGATAATTTCTTAGTTTGACAAATTATCTCGTCGTGTAGGTATGAAAAATTCAGAAAAAAGTGATTTTACAACTTTTGACCGAAATCGGGATATTTCTTCAA